>JAXGGA010000923.1:0-178999 GCA_038373865.1 Uloborus plumipes
AAACCTTCTTTAATGATTTATTTAGATCAGAAACTTATTAAAGTACTAAGAGGTACATATGTAAGAGCTAAATTCAATGCAGGATGGAAGGACTACAGCCGAAATTTCTAAGAGGATCTTCTTAAAAACAATTTAGGTGGAAAAGGCGCACCTGTGAAATACTTATAAAAAGTTTACAGGTGAACTGTATTAGATCATTTAAGCAGTAATGCTAATATGCTTTGCAGCAGATTTTAGGAATATTTACAACTACAGGTGCGGAGTCTGAGGAAAAATGGTCGACTCCGACTCCAGGATTTTAAAACTTCCGACTGCGACTCCCGACTCCTGCTTCTTTTTATTATTTATTTTTTTTTACCCAAATGTGAAGAGGGAAAAACCCTAAATAAAGGTTGAAATCTTAAGTCCATTTTAAAACTTACATTTTTACTCATGGCCGTAGCCAGGACTCACTTTAAGAGGGGGAGGGGGGTTGCAAGCTGTGGTATCCAAGTTGGAGGTCATGGGAGGTCATTGTGACCTCTCAAAAAGTTAAATTTTCTCAAGAACTAGCAGGTAATTTCACCACATTTACCTCAATTCTCGGAGGTCACTGTGACCTCCCAAAAAGTCCATTTTCTCCAGAGCAAAAGACAAGTGCAGGCTCTTGGCATTTGACCCCGTACAAAACTAATCCTTTTCGTGTTAAATGGCCAGACTTTATTTTAACACATTGCATTTTTGCTGCAAATATTTTTTATTCAGTTGCATAAGCCCAAACATAGCAATTCGTTTTACAAAGTAGACCCGTTATTTTGAAACCCTTTTTAATGATCCTAGATGCTTAGGATTTGGATATTGGAAGCTGAAAATTTGTATCTGTTAGTTTCAAAGATAAGTTTTCACCTCCATAAAATTTCATCCAAATCGGAGGTGGTTGGAGTCGGGAGTCGACATGTTTTTCAGCGACTCCGACTCCTTTGGTCCAAAATCAGCCTGACTCCGATTCCGCAGCCCTGTTTACAAATCCTTAAAAGAATGAAAGTGAATAATAATTTAAAATCTGGGAGAAGCAAAATACTTTGAATGCAAAATTGTGCATAATGTGGGATTGCATGAAAGGTTGAATTACCGAAATAATGCTTCAAGATGATAGCGTATACTCACAAGTACTGAACTACCCATATCCAGAATGTTATAAACAGTTTCATATTCTTATTTTAGGCTCATCAGTAGTCCTGAATAGCCATAACCAGGCTCCAGGCAAGTAAAACCTCAAATAAACAAAGTATATCTTTTCACTGGCAGTCAAAATATTTTAGCATACCCAGGGCCTGATTAAGATATCACGGGCCCTAGGCCAAATACTTTTTTTGGATCCCCCCCCCCCCTCTAATGAATCTTTTTAATTTTAAGCATGGGATAAAACAAATTTAGGCATTGACTACAACCATTTTATCCATTTGGGGGTTCCTAAATTGTGGGGGCCCTATGCCGCGGCCTAATCAGTAATCAGGCCCTGAGCATACAAGCAAGAGGTGCAGGAAGTTGCTACGGCTCACGAATCTTTTAAATCACGAAATTTGTGATAGTCGTTTTTAAGCAATTTCCCCTTTTATCTTTGAGACATAGGTCCTTACATATTATTCTCTTGCTAGTTTTTGTCACAGAAATTTTTTTAACAACAGTGAAAGTTATTTTCTGTCATCATAAATCGCGTTCTAAAAATCTGTATCCAAAATGTTTTCAACAAAAGCTCGCCCATTTTTGAAATCCCAAAACATTATATCTGAAGTATATTCATAGGCGGTTTGTACAGGGAGGCGGGGGCGAATGCCCCCTCACTTTTCAGAGTTAAAAAGTAATGATCAATTGAAAAATGATTTCTTTTTACTCAGTGAATTGATTAATTTCACAAAAATAGAAGCTGAACATTCCAAAAATAGTATTTTTAAAGTTATTTCATAAAAATGGAACTCTGAATCGGAAAAGGAGGTCTACGGTGGTCATTTGTCTTGATTTTTGAGGTAGTTTTTGGCATATTTTAGGGGTCATTTAATCAGTAATGCTAAAATTGAATAATATAACCAAATTTTTGAGGAAAAAAAAGGGGTTGAGATATGCTGCCCCCTATTCCTCAACTTCTTTTGACCCCCCACTCTTTAGGTGCACCAGCCGCCTATGAGTATAGTAATTAATAAGTTAAAGTGATATCGTGAAAAAATCGACAAGAAAGAAGTGGAGAAAAAAGGTTTGTTTCTCTCCATCTCTCTTTTCTAAGTGGATATGACGGGCTATTTCAGATCAACCTAATAGACTCAAATCAACAAATAGCAAAATTCTATCCTGCCAAATAGATTTAAGCTAACATCAGTGTGTCCAACCGAAATCTACCAAAACCAAGTTGTATATTCTGCTGGGGTTTGTGTTGTAGCCTGGCGGAGCAGTTTCCGCTGCTCAGGGCAGTCTATCAAATTTTTATCTTTTCGTCTGTTAGGACTTGACCAAAAAAGATTTTTTTTCTTTTGTTTTTTTAATTTAATTGGTCAAAATGCCGCCCTGGCTGCTGCACCTATGGCAAGAGTTACTCCTGCCAACCCCTAACTACGCCACTGGCTCCTATTAAATAATGTACAAATATCAAAGCAATTGGATATCAGTAAATTTTAAAAGGAATTTTTACTTTTTATCAATCAATTACATTTGTTTAAAAAACCTTTAATTAACTTTAAAGACTGTGCTTGTATTACTTTTCAATATACACACACACACACACACAATTCATGATACTTAATGTAGATTAATAATATGCTAAAAAGATACTTAAAAAATTTGCCTTTTATTTCTTTCTTTTTTATCACCATCAATTCAGGTTTTTGACACTTAAAACTCAAGTTTCTGTACATTAAAACTGTAAATCTAATCTGTACATCAGAGCATTTTTGAACGTAGGGACTAAGCAACACTAATGTCGCCTAGTGAAGAAAATTTGTCGCGTAGAAAATGCAAAACAGAGTCACTGGGAGACATTGTAAAATCCAACATTTGGTCACTCCTAGTTTTCGTAAACGGAATTCTTTCTATTTTTTCCCCCTTCCTAAAAGCCTCCACCGCTTCTCCTACAGCCTCCAACAAAACCTGTTCCTTTTTTCTGCCCATTGATGCTGGTAAACAGAAAGAGGTGAAGTGACTCCTTCCCATTAAAAACACGCTTTGGATTCTTTTAGCGTGCAATATGATCTCTAGGAATGAAAGCCGCGGTGACAGTTTAACTGCCCAGCTATCAGTGTCGGATGTTCTGAGGTGGGGGAGACAGAGCCAAAACACTGCTCTAAGGTTCAGGGCCCTGCTCCAGGAGGTGTACTAATGTCTAATCACCAGACAGACTGCACAAGTACTTTGAATTTCCCATTTTGTCCATCCTCAAATTACCCAAAGGGACGGGAGCTTGTCAATGAAAATTTATCGTCACTTTCCCTAGAAGATGGCTATTTTAACAGCTTGGTTCGGGGATTTTGTCATAAAATGTTTACAAGAAGTATAGGGTGGGGGAGGGGGGGCTGTTTTTGTTCCAGAAAACAGAATCATCAGACAACATGTCTGATGATGAAGGGAAACTTTTCCATTTTTTGAAAATCGCTGTTCCGTGAACAGTATTTTACAAATTCGTGCAATCTTGTCCATATAGTGCTGGGGCCGAAAGAACTGTTTTGTGCCATACAGTGTTGAAGTGCTCAAAACAATCTTCTTATTCACGACATGTACATGACTCAACAGTCGCATGTACATTGCCCTTAATGGCAGTGGAACAGCAAATTTTGACCCCAGACCCGCTGTTGCAGCATTTTTGCAAAAAAACAGAGGAGGTACAACAAACCTGATCAAGACTTGCATCGGGATAGAGACTTCATAAAAAAAAAATTTACTGAGGAAAGCACTATCTAAACATCTTGTCCACAAAGGGTTGTGCTTTGTGTTTTTAATGTTTATGTATTATACTATTGAGTTAATCCAGAAAAAAAATTATGGTGTCCCTGAAAGAATTATATGTATTTATTTAGACTATGCATAAAAAATATTTTCAACGTGCAAACACAAGAGCAATGAAAAATTATTGAAAAAAGAGAATAATGAAAAATATATAACATGTAAAATAAACAACAAGCAAAAGTTTTACTAAACAGCACAAGAGTTACTGAAAATTGCATTCAATTTGGCCACGAAACTTCAAGAGACCGGGTAAGGACTTGCTGTATTTGTGATTATCTACAGTGGTTCTTTTTCAATTCTTTGCACAGTTTTTTTTTTTTTTTTTTTTTTTTGTACTTTTTGCAAAAAAGTACAAGAAAAGAGTAACACATGTACATTCCTTTAACTTATCCAGCCGGAAAAGAAAAAAAAGTTTTATTTTTGTTGCATCTTTTTGAATATACTTTTACAAATATTGGGTAAAATTTTCCTTTTTTTTTTTTTTTTGAAATATTATTTAAAACATCAAAAATATTTTTTTGTAAAAATTTATATCTGTTTTGGGTCCCCCCCCCCCCACCCGACACATTTAATGACAGACTTAACCACCCCGTGTGGCCCAGTGAAAAATCCTTAAAAAATGCTCTGCTACATATTATCTTTGCCTACAATCCCTGGATTAAAAAAAAATGAATAGCAGACCCATGATTGGGGGGGAGGGGGGTTAAAAATGAAGATTATAAAAGTCTTAGCAGGAAAAAAAAATTAAACGTCATAAGAGAACATTTGAAGCCAGCAAATCAACCTGTGAGAAGTCAGGACTAAAACCCTATGGTACAAATTGGACATTGTAAACAGAAAATTGAGTGAAATACTACGTAACTTTTCTGTGCTTAGGAAAATTATATTTTTATCATATTATTATGCTTTTTATTGTACGGATGAGTTGAGAGGTGATCCTACATTGATTCAACTATACTTGATTGAAGAGCAAGTCAAAAACCCCTCGAATTTAATATATTACAAAATCAATATTTGAAACTTCATGGTTAGGTTGTCATAATACAAAATAAAAAGCAATATTTGGATAAGTATGCTTAATAAAGCGAAACATTATAGAACGATATGGACTTTTTTTACTTTCAGTAGTCAGATTAAAATATTTATCATTAAAGACTTCACGTCACAAAAAAACAAAAACAAGTAAAGACAATTATTTTTTATGCATGTCCATGAATAAGAATCTAAATTAACACCTAAAAAACAAAGATGAAAATAAAACAAAAATTACGAATTAAACAATATTTAAAATGAAATTTGAACACAATATTCACACAATGTGCTCAATTAAAATGGAGAACATTTCCGTGTTTAGAAAGAATGCAAACATTTTCCTGAAAAACTCTTGTTAATAGAGCGTAAAATATAATTATCAATTTCCCCCAGGAGGAAGATATTTCCAACTACACACCATGCTTGGGAGTAAAAGATCCATCACTTCGGCTGCACCAAAGACTATAATCATCTTTTACAAGAACATAATATTCACTATTCATTAAAAGTTCCATCTTGAGAAAATAAATAACGTTAATGGGTGAAACTGAAAGGACTACATATTAACACTTTACATATAAACACCCGTACTCCGTACTTCGTCTGGAGTGAGAAAAAAAAATCATAACGAAAGTAAAGAACGGTCACAGTTTAGAGACACATGCCAAATAGTTTCGGTTCTCTTTTTGTTGGGCTTCAACTACTAAAGGTTATTTAATTAATTTTTAGTATAACGAACTACAACACGTCTTCTAAAGTGTCATAAAATCACTAAATAAAATTTATTTGTATTCCAATTCATTATTTTTCTCCTACAAATCACATTTTTTTTTCTCTTAAAGGCTCGACGCAATCAAGTTATCTAAATAATCGTCATCAACTAAGTTTGTTTACCTTTTTCTTAAAGGAGCTTTGAGAAAAACGTGGAGAAACATTTATATCTATAACTTATATGTTTATCTAAAAATGCTGCTTCTTTAATGGTTGAAAGATGATAAAAGATTTTACCGCAAAAAATTGGTATCACTCTTAACTAACGGTCTCTTTTTCTCTGTAAGCTTAAGATTCTGACTCTGACATTACCTTCTGACATTTACCTGATTTGTTTGTTACCTTTTCAAATCGCAATTTTTTATTTTTAACATTTAACAATGTCAAATGAAAGTTTTTTTGAGAACATACGTGGAACTGCTTTATATGACCATTTTTTTTTGAAACTCAACAATAATATAATCTACTCAATACCTGATTAGCTAAAGTGGAAGAATATAACGTCAACTCAATTTTCAAATGAATGTTTATCTATTCAAATTGGTGACTCCCACAAACAAAACTCCATCATTAGAATTTACATTTAAATGAGACATTCATATTTATATCTAGTTACGGATTTTTTTTTTTTTTTTTCCTTAGGGACAACCCCCCCCCCCCTCCCCTTGAAATGTTAGTTCAAAAAATGTATAAAAAAGGAGAAAAAAACATAAAAATCCTAGGAAGGAAAAGCATGATTCTTCTGTGAATATCATAGTGTTACAGACTTCATACCGCCCCCCTCTGCAGAACCATTAAAGATCATCTTTTTTTAGGAAATAAATCAAAAATTTCTGGGGGAAGGACACTAGACCTCCATTATCATCGGAATTAAGCTAAAGTTTCGTTTTTGGAACTTAAATTTCAAGAAATTGCTTAGAAGAATTCTTGGATCCTATCACTTTTTTTCACATTATTGAAAATGGCCTGCAATCGTGTTTTACATACTGAGGAAGGGATCGAACATACTCTCCTCTAACATCACCAAGATAGTCTAGAATGGAGTTTTTAGAGTGCAATTAATTAAATTTTAAGGGAGCGAACTCCTGGACTCCTCCTCCATTTCTCTGCAGTAATATTTCTTGAGACTACATAAAATTCTAGTGTCTGAGGTTGTTGCTCTTAAAAAAGCTATCCGGTTTTTCAAAATTTTGGGGAAGTCCGGATTTTCAAGTTTGTGCTATATATATATAAAAATGTACTGTACGCAAAGTAGGAAAAACCCTTTGTTTTTAACCTTGTGACGACACTGGATATAACCAGTGGCGGCTCATCCATAGGCGCTGCAGCACCCCCAGTAATTTTTCCAAAAAAATACGATTTTATGTTATTATTTCATTCACATTTTTATTTCATTCTGATCCTGAGTGAATATAAATCATGCAAAATCCACAGTTGGTCATCGAAGGAGATTTCGTTACACACATACACACACAAACGCGCGCCATTAAATTATCAGTGAAGTCAAGCTTACGGCCTCAACTAAAGTGCAAAAAAAAATTGTCTTACTTTGCGTAAGGCGCTGCACAGCAAGTAGCTCCTTTGAGCTCGCTGAAAAGCTTTCTACGCATGCTCAGCGTGACGTGTGGTCAATCGGGGGTAGGATTTTTCAACCGCGCTGTGGGCTGCAACTGGTGCAGCTCCCCGAGATGCTTTAGTGACCGATTACTCACATACGCATGCTGAATATTTCCTTTTCGCTGCTTTAAACTAAATATTTTTCAACTTTAGTAGTGTACTAGCTGCGTTGCCCTGCTAGTGTATGAAACGATGAGTGTTGAGCTTTTGCCGGGTATTTCTTTCTCACTGTTATCTTTGTCCGAAAAAAATGCTATTAAAAAAAAGGTCGCCCTATTTCGGATTTTAGCATTACTCATGCTTCGACGAGTAGAAAGTTCTTGTACCAGAGAAAATTTAACAGACATTCACTCGAAATAAGTTTGATCAATAATATCAAAAACTTTAATGACAAAGTTAAAAAATAATTTGCAAAAAAAAAGGTAGGAAAATGTGCCAATTTTAAAATGTTTATTTTTTTCTCATTTGTTTGAATTGAGTAAATATAAATTATTATGTTCAATGATTATTTTTTCAATATTGGTGCGTTAAAAACATTCTTTAACGTATTGACCTACGCATACAATTTTGTTACATTAAAAAAATTGCAGCACCCCCAAGTTTGAGAGTCACGAGCCGCCACTGGATATAACCCCTCTGAAACCAACTGTCCTGGACTCCTCCTCCATTTCTCTGCAGTAATATTTCTTGAGACTACAGTACAATTCTAGTGTCTGAGGTTGTTGCTCTTAAAAAAGTTATCTGGTTTTTAAAAATTTTGGAAGTCCGGATTTTCAAGTTTGTGCTATATATATATAAAAATGTACTGTACACAAAGTAGAAAAAACCCTTTGTTTTTAACCTTGTGACGACACTGGATATAACCAGTGGCGGCTCGTCCATAGGCGCTGCAGCACCCCCAGTAATTTTTCCAAAAAAATACGATTTTATGTTATTATTTCATTCACATTTTTATTTCATTCTGATCCTGAGTGAATATAAATCATACAAAATCCATAGTTGGTCATCGAAGGAGATTTCGTTACACACACACACACAAACGCGCGCCATTAAATTATCTGAAGTCAAGCTTACGGCCTCAACTAAAGTGCAAAAAAAAAAATCTCATACTTTACGTAAGGCTCTGTACAGCTCCTTTGAGCTCGGGAAGTTGGGATTTTCAAGTTTGTGCTATATATGTATAAAAATGTAGTGTACGCAAAGTAGGAAAAACCCTTTGTTTTTAACCTTGTGACGACTCTGGATGTAACCCCTCTGAAACCAACGTCTAGTTACGCTATTGTTGGGTGGAAAATCAGATATCTGAGTAAAAGCAGCAGGGTTGCATAAAACCCACCTGCCCAAAAAAACCCACCCGGGTTTTTTTGGGTAAAACCCACTTTAAAAAACCCAATAAAACCCGCACAAAAGTGGGTTTTATTGGGTTTTTTAAAATTAGTGAGGTTAATTTCATATTCAGCATTTTTTATATTAGATTTTATCCATTGTATTAAAAAAAGTTACCCTACCTATTGAAACTTATACGTCTACCCATGAAATTTATATATAAAACACTAAGACAATATTTCTTTTCTGCCGATGCTAACAATTGTTTTGTTTACAGTTGGCAATGGCCTCGAGTAATATTACGGGAAAAGAAGATAATGTTACAAAATACATTTTAAAATTTTACATCTTCATCCTAATAACTACGAGAATTGGGCACAGATTATTACTAAATATCGTTACATTTCATTTTTTTTTTTTTTTTACATTTATCTATGATGTAACTTGGGTGGTGGTGGCGTAATAAAAAAGTGTAAACTAATCCTTTAAAGTAATTTTCAAATGTTATTTGTTACTTTGTCTTTTATGATGATTTATTTACATTATTTAAATGCAAAGTAATTGCATATTAAATTAATTAAGACAAAAATAAAAATCAGCATTCTGAATTAATTCCTTTTTAAACATAGAAATCCCCCCACCTTTTCCTTTTTCAACAAGCAAAAGAAACAATAAATCTAAAAAAAACCCAATAAAACCCTAAAAACCCAATAAAACCCGCCCGGGTTGGGTTTTTTGAAAAAAACCCGGGTTTTTTGCAACCCTGAAAAGCAGATTGTTTTTTCAAAAACCCATTTAACATTTAATATTTAGTAATCAAGCAGCAAACAGATCCAAGACGTGAGCAATGACCAAAATGCCTGTGAGATTTATTTTTTTATATTACAGGAAGAGCAAACACTGATTTTTGATCATCTCTACCATTCAGATTTTAAATGGAAAAACTTATTGTTTTAATGTAGAGGATGAGCTAGTAATCTGCTACTACTATGTCCAGTTAACTGTTAAGTGGCATAGAATAAATACATGGCAAAACAGGAAAAGATAAAACAATAAGAAATGTACTTAAAATAATAAAAAAATTAAGTGTAAAAACAATGAAATTTGAGCAGCTGGTTTAAATTGTTCCTCTGCCCCCCCCCCCCCCAATTGAAACACCCCATTATCTTTAGCACTGTATTTTATAACATGCCTCAAATTCATTAAAAAGTCAAATTATCCCTATATATTTTTTTTCTTTATAAAATGCCGGGAAGTTATGTTTGAAATATTAGTAGCTTAATTAAATTTTGAATTTGTTAGACTAAGATGGTTATCATATGTTTTTTGATTAATACTAGCTATAAAATAAAATTCCTTTTTCCTTTTAGACAGAGCTTCCCCCAGGATTGAAAAAGGGCAGGGTGCTGTTTTTAAAAAAAGGGCACTTTTTTCAAGTTCAGGGCATTTTTTTTAACTAAAAGGCATTGAGTCGTCTCAAAGCAATCGTGAGATATCTTACTGTTATTCTTCGCATTATATGTTGTACTGTCTCTTCATTCGAAAAGTTCTTTTGTCTCCGGCTAATTAAGTACAGTTAAAACTTTATTGTTGCCATAATTTAGCATTTTTGTTAAACACCATTTTAGAAAACTCTAAACCATTAACTAAGTAAAATCGAAGATTTATTTAAGATTCAATGTTCATTTTATGCCTCCGTCCCCCTCAAATATTTAAAACTGAAGCATGAAAAAAATTACACTTGCATATACATGACTAATTTCAACCAATAATGAGTTGAAATTAAACAAAATTTATAGTCTGCTTTTTCCCGAGTTGTGCATTTTTAAATGCATTAAAGAACACTTTAGTTAACAATGAGAAAAAATTGCTCAAACATTTAAACAACTGCACATAATGTAGTTTTAACTCAATAGCTCACCTTCAAAATTTTTTCCTCTTGCATTGTTCAGCTTCAGCATAAGTAATTACAAAATTAAACTTAGGATATCTTAAATAAAATCATTTCAATTCTTCTGGAAATTTGATAACCTCTAAGGTATTTTTGACATATGATTGTTGTTGGATGGAAATTTATATGAATGACAGTTTTAAAGAACTACTAACAAGCTCACAGACATTGAAAAAATGACTTGTAACACCAGTGGCGTAACTTCAAATTTAGGGCCCCCCCCCGCAGAAAATATGATTGCCCCCCCCCCCCACACACACACATAAAAAAAGAAACAAAATTTTTGGAAAAAAAATTCAGAAAAAATTTAAAACTCATATCAGGTTTTTATGTTTCTTATTCATTTTTTATATTTTAGGTTTCTTGACTTTCGTAATAAATCTACAATGTAGTATGAAAGGTGATGAAAGTAAAGAACGAATTAAGACTGTAAGTGTAATAAAACATTATCGCGTGGAGAAAACTCTTGTCCCTCGCGAACGTGGAAATCGAAAGAAAACAGCTTTGGGGCCTCGCGGACCAAATAAATGCAATCGAATTCATAATTGTAAAAAAAAAAAAATAAAATAAAATAAAATAAAAAAAAAATAAAAGGTCGAATTTATTTTGGGCCCCTACCAATTTTGGGCCCCCCCCCGCGTTGCGGGGTCTTGCGGGTACGAAGTTACGCCACTGTGTAACACAATTCCATATTTAACAATTACATTGAAAAATTCATCAATTCAAAGCACAAAGTTGTTGTAAAAAGTAATTTTATATTTAACAAATGTTTGAACTTTAAAATTGAATAAAATAAATTAAGCCTCACTGCAATTACTAGTATCAGGGGTCTCTCCAGGATTTTTCGCAGGGTCCGTTTTTTGTGAAAAACAAAATAATTTTGTGAAAATCATAATTTTGGAGAAAAAAAAAATTGAATTTAAAAAAAATAATAATAAATTTCATTTGTTTTCCTCTTTAAACAGCGGATTAAACATCGAAACTGCGAAAAATCCGATTCCTGTAGCGGATGCAAAGAGATTGCAGCTTTCAAAGGGATGGCATCAAAACGGCATATAAACGAATTGGGTGTGGTAGAAATATTTGGTGAAATATTTTTACAACTGCATTTTAAAGGTCTATGATAAACATATTATATCCGTGTGTTAACACAATTAATACAAAAATTAAATGAACGGACCATTCAGTATTTAACATTTAGACTCATAAAAGAACAGTTAATGTTGCTTTAAAAGTTTTAAAATAATGATCTGCACAGAAAATAAAGCGAATTTTCATTTATTTGCGTCCAAATAAAGAGTAATTAGCTTGAAAAATAAGTAAAATTTGATTTTCATATCGAATGCAGAGATCCCATTTTTCAAAATGAAAGCATCAGAAGTATAAAAACGGTAAATAAAATAATTTATTAAAGTCAAATAAATTTAGAATCACATTTCATCAGGTTTATATGATGAATGTCATTAATAATGACCAACATATTCGCCGAAAATTCGGAGAAAAAAAATACGAAAGTAGAGAGACATAGCACAACAGACAATACTGAACATCCAATATTAACAGACAGACGAAAAATACATTAATTATTCCTGAATATGATAAAAACACCAAAAAAAAAAAAACAACAGGTAATTTTCTGCCAAAATAAGGTCAAAAAGTAGCACCAAAGACCTCAGATGGCTATAATTTTAAAAAGCTGGTCACTCTATCAGAAGCAATCCCATTTTTTCTCCAACCCTTGCTATCTGTTTGCAGTTCTAAGTTAATTTCGCAAATAATTGCTATTATTATAAATTCCTTTTTGTTTAAGTCAAGAGCAGGGAGAAAAATCCTTACTCTGCATTTTCAGAGAAATCTATAACAGCAACATCTCAGCAAGCCATTTTGATTTACATATGATAAAACAAACAAGCAGAACTATTAAAGCAAAACAACTACCTTTTTTAAGTTGTTAATTTCTTTGAAAGAAGCAAACCAAAAGTGCTACGTTTTGCAAAAAAGTTTATTGCTTGCCCAAGCATAGCAGACAGGAAGTGTGCTGACTTTTTTTTTTTTTTTTCGCTGAATAGACGTTATGAATTGACAAATTACTTTGGAAACCGGTGTAAACAACTCTGCCCCTCCCAGTAAATAAAGCAAGACAAACCCTGAGTCAAGGATTAAGGAAATGATTCAGAACTTAACAGTGGCTCATCAGATGAAAACCAAGTGTTCGTTCCTTACTGCTCCCAAAGTGACAAGTGGAAGATCATCTGTTTAGTCTTTACAATGCCCAGGCCACTTTTATCCCCTGCTGAGCAACTGATAATGAAAGGCATGCATTTCTCAATACCAATCCAAGTAGGAGAGAAGGGGGGGGGGATGCTCCTTATTTTCACTTCCAAAACATCGTAGGATAACAAGGGGTAGTTAAACTGGTTTGGTACCTTTTCATAATAACTCTCTTGAATCAATAGGGCGCTACTTCATAAACAAAGAGGCAATCAGGGTGCCGTTTTACTGGTAAAAGGACAAGTTGGGCGCATTCTAAGTATCAAAGGGCAGGCAGGGCGCAGCGCCCTCCCGCCCAAGCCTGGGGGAAGCTCTGTTTTAGGTTTGTATTTGTTCTAAAAAATGAGAACAGTTTAATGAAAAAATTTAATTTGAGTTTTGTCATCTTAAATTCCAACTATGTTTTTCACAATGACGAACTGCGAAAGTATGTGTAAGCAGTCGTGTTTGTGTGCTCATTAGCCAGCATGCAGGACATGGATGCCACCATGTTCTGCATGATGGAGAAGGAGCAGGGGCTATTGGACGTCCCGGGAGGTGAAGCACCAGAATTCCATGTTGCAGACTTCATGTCCAATCGGAAAAAGGTCTCACAATGTCTGATGTCCAAAAATAAAAACAAATAACAATCTGTCATTGCTCAATAACAAACATATAATGTCCGTCCTTGAAAACCGTGCCCAGCACTTGGGAACCATTCCACTTAAAAAACGGATGATGGGTGGTGAGTGCGAACTTTCTGAAGTTTTCAATTTAAAACTTGCATTTGCTAACCTTTTGACATATTTAATTAAACTATGTATTTGAAATTAGCATCACTCCGTGTTGTTTGATCTGGCTCAAAATGTTTTTTATTATTCTTATTATTGTTATCTTACCTATCACCTCTATCTTGGTAAGAGATCAGAGAAGAGACCTGACGTATGTGTAAATGCGAGGAAGATTTTACCTAAGAAGACTAGACAGTATATGCAATCAGTGCTGTAGTAGGAGAAGGGGGACACTTTAAAAAGTGTGTAGATGTTGTTTACATTCACTTTCAAAAAGCTTTTTAAAAATTACTGCATGTTGCTCTGTTTAGCAAACTGGCTTGTAAAACAAGAAGCAAAACTGTTGTATATTTTGGCAGAGTTCAAGAATCAATCCTGATATAGTCATATTACTGTTTATTTACAAGAGAAACATATTAAAAAACATCGGCCTTTACACAACGCAAACAACAACGAAGTTAGCAAAAGTCGTACTGAGGAGAAAAACAGCGGCGGCGCCAAAAGTGCGAAAGTCCGCCAAAAGGTCTTCTAGAATTGGCGTGATATCGCCTAAACTCAACACTTCTTCCCGATATCAAGGCCAATTTACATTTCAACAATTTTCATCTTAAAACATCAAAAAAATGAACAAAACTAATAAACATATTATGCACATGACATGAAAGTAAAACAAACTTGAAATATTAAACAATTATTTCAAAACAAAAATGTCAATCTAAGTTTTGTCCATTTTGCTCAGTCCAAGTCCACTGCGTAATTTCATAAACGGAACACTTGTAAGTGGTTTGGTCAAAATATCAGCAAATTGTTCTGATGTTGGAACATATTCTATTTTCAAAATTCCTCGTTCCACTTTCTCTCGAACAGAGTGAAACCGCACATCAATGTGCTTTGATCTTCGATGATGTTGAGGATTTTGAGCAAGTTTTATGGCACTTTGGTTGTCAACATACAGGACAGGCGTACCATCATATCCAACCAGCTCCTTGAAAAGCAACTTGAGCCAAACAAGTTCATTAGCTGCTTCACTAGCTGCAACATATTCAGCTTCAGTTGATGAAATTGCAACAGAATGTTGCAAACGAGAATACCATGTGATTGCTCCACATGAATTCATTGAAACCATACCAGATGTAGAACGTCTGGTCTTTTCATCGCCAGCATGATCAGCATCACTGAAGACTGAAAATTCTGTCTGCACTTGAGACCTATAACAAAGACCAAAATTGCTTGTACCACGTAAATATCTATAAATTCGTTTCACATGTTTCCAATCTTCTTGTGTTTGTTTGCACAAGGCTCTAGAAACCAAATGCACAGCAAAGGCTATGTCCGGTCTTGTAGCAACTGCAAGATACTGTAAGCAGCCTACTGCCTCTCTGTAGGGAACATCAACAGTGGTAACTTCTTCCTGAGATTTAGTCGCATTTACATCACATGGAGTAGCGAGGGCTTTCGAACTTTCTAACCCAAATCTTTGAAGTATCTTTTCAGTATACACACCTTGAGAAATAAAAATATCACCACTTTCTTTTTGTTTGATCTCTATTCCTAAAAATGATTCAAGCGGACCATCAGTAATTTTAAAGTCTTCCTTCAGATCATGAATTAAGTTTTCTATCTCTGAAAAATTAGATCCAGCAATAAGTCCATCATCTACATACAAAGCTATAATTAACAAAGATGAACCTTCTTTCCTTGTAAACAGACAAGGGTCTGCATGAGATTGTTGGAATTTCAATTTTTGAATTGCTTGAACAAAACGTCGGTTCCAACAACGAGGAGCTTGCTTCAAACCGTATAGAGAGCGAACCAGTCTACACACACGACCCGAACCGTCATCAAAGCCTTCCGGTTGCTTCATATAGATCACTTTATCAAGATATCCATAAAGAAAAGCAGTTTTCACATCAAATTGATAAAGAAACAATTTTTCTGAAGCAGCAATGCTAAGTACAGTCCTCAAGGTGTCAAATCTGGCTACTGGAGAAAATAAATCATCAAAATCATAGCCAGCTTTTTGGGAAAATCCTCTAGCAACAAGCCTTGCTTTTGCCTTCAGAGGGGATCCATCAGAATTTGTTTTGATTCTGTACACCCATTTGTTGTCAAGTATTCTTTGATTTTTCGGACGTTCAGTAAGCTCCCAAGTTCCATTTTCTTCATGAGACTTCATTTCTTCTATCATTGCTTCTTCCCACAATTTAGATTCAGATGACTTCACTGCTTCCCTATAACAAGCTGGAGTCTCAATGCCTGTTAGAGTGCTGACAAAGAGTACATAATTTTCCGAGAGAAACTGGGGTCTCCTGCGTGTTCGTTCAGGATATCTTCTGTCAAGATCAGCTTCTTTTTCTTCTTCCAGAAAATCACTTTCATCACTTTCTTGTACTAAATTTCCATCTTCATCGCTCATTCGCACATTTCTATTTTCTTCTTCTGAATGCATGTCACTACTTGTGACTTCAATAGACAATGGCTTACTTGGCAATTCATCACAAAACATGACATTACAGCTTCTTTCTACTTTATTCTTCGAAGGTATATATACTCTGTATCCATCATAGCCTTCGTAGCCAACAAAAATTCCTTCAACAGACTTCTTATCCCATTTTTTTCTTCTTTGTCGTGGTTCATAAACAAAAGTTCTGGTTCCAAATATTCTTAAACGTTTCACGTTGAAATTTTCCGTCTTATCATACCACAATTCATATGGAGTTTTATCTTCTATAGGAGTAGGGCCTGTATGATTTAACAAGTAAACGGCTGTGTTACATGCTTCCGCCCATAACTTCTTCGGCAAATTCTTTTGATGAACCATAGCTCTTGCAGCTTCCACAATTATGCGTATTTCTCTTTCTGAAGCTCCATTTTGTTCTGGTGTTTCAATCATTGCAAAACGCAGTTCAATGCCGCGTGCCTTCAATAGATTCTTCACCAAATGACTGTCAAACTCAGTTCCAGAATCACACAATAATTGCTTGACATCATGCCCAGCAGTCTTAGCTTCATTCAAAAAAGTTTCAAGGCAACTTGGGACTTCGGTTTTTGACTTCAGAAAGAAAACTCGACGGAATTTCGTAAAATCATCTTTTAGAACCAGCATGAACCTGGAATGACCAACGGAAGCTTCTTCCATGGGGCCTGCAAGATCAGCATTTATCTGTTCCGCAGGTTTCGTTGGCCTTACAGTTCGAGAATGAAAAGATTTTCTATGTGCTTTTCCGTAGGCACATCCTACACAAAACTCAGAGTTTTCATTTGACATAGAAATCCCTTGTCTTCTGAGATATTTTATGCAATGTTTCTTGTTCTGATGGGCCATTCTTTCATGTATTATTTGAAGAGTATCACTTGTATTGGAAATAAGAACAGTTTCTGGTTTTGAAGGATTCTCAGCAAACATTTTCATAAGAAATAAACCAATTTCAGATTTTTCTCCAACAGCAACAAGTACATTTTCCTTCTTTACAAAGCAATAATTATTTTTAAATTCCACTTTCAATCCTTTTCTTACAGCATGAGAAACAGAAAACAATTGGTATTTTAACTCAGGTACATACCATACATCTGTTAGGTAATTCTTCTGCCATTTGCCATTTACCTGGGTTTTCACATTAACTTCTCCAGAACCATAAGCAACAAGCTTCTGACCTCCTGCAGCATTGACAACTTCCGGCACAGCAAAACTTTTAAAACTTTGAAATATAGAGCTGTCAAACGTCATATGCTGGGACGCTCCGGAATCAATAATCCAACTGCCAATTTGAGAATCTGAACAGGGCATTGCAATACCAGAGGAAGAAGGAGAATTTTTACTTTTGTTTTGAGGACAGTTGACTCTTTTATGTCCTGTAACTCCACATTCAAAACAAACAATATTAGAATTCACTACCTTTCTATTTTGATTTTTCCACTTCTGCTTTGGTTTGTATCCCTTTCCTTTTTCATTTTTGTTCTCATCCTTTGCCGAATTCGGTGACGGCACCTGCCGTTTGGGTTGAATTTGTAACGCTGTACTTTCACCTTCCTGTTGTTCCATTTGTTGCTCAAAAGCACACAATCTTTCTGTCAACAGTTCAATAGAACGATCTTTCAATGGTATTCCATCCCACACAGTTTTAAATGCAATATAATCTTGTGGTAGCATCGATATAATTCGGAACAATAACATCGCATCAGGAACAGTACAGTGAAGAATACGATTTAGTTCATCATTAGCTTCGATGAAAACATTTTGAGCACGACTTAAAAATGATGCAATACTTTCATTTTTCCACTCAAGACGAAAGAACTCAGTCCACAAGCGATCGAGCCGATGCGTTGACGATTTATCATAAATCGCAACCAACTTTTCATACGCATCTTTCGCTGTAGTACAAGTTTTAATGTAATCAAAGTTCGTGTCATTCAATGACTGAGATATGAAAAGCAACGCTTTTGCATCAGCAAGTTCAAACTTCTTTTTATCCTCTTCAAAATCGCTGTTGTCTTCATAGTCGAGCGGTTCCGGAACTGTGGAATCTCCGCTGACATAAGTAAGTAAATCGTGCGTTCTCAACAGTAAACAAATGGACATTTTCCATCTAGTCCAATCTTTAGCCGTTTCAAGTTTCTCAATAGTAAATTTATAGTCCACTGGAGCCATAATTCCACTGTATAATCCAAATCGAACAGTCGGCACAAAAACAAAATGGCGCAAGTCACTATAAACTTTAAAATGACGTAAAAAATGACTATTTACGCAGTCGAACCGTATCTGGAGGCCATAACCTGTTGTATATTTTGGCAGAGTTCAAGAATCAATCCTGATATAGTCATATTACTGTTTATTTACAAGAGAAACATATTAAAAAACATCGGCCTTTACACAACGCAAACAACAACGAAGTTAGCAAAAGTCGTACTGAGGAGAAAAACAGCGGCGGCGCCAAAAGTGCGAAAGTCCGCCAAAAGGTCTTCTAGAATTGGCGTGATATCGCCTAAACTCAACAAAAACTTCAAAATGGGTTAAAAATTTTGCTTATTTTAGAAAAACAGAATAGTTGTTAGGGATCATTTTCCTTGATTGATGTTTTATGTGGGGTTTCACAGGGTTCAGTTGTGTAGAGCATCTGTTGTTTATTATTTTCATTAATTATTCTAATGATAGGCTGTCTGGGAACACTAATATTTTTACTGATAATGCTAAAGTAATAGGGTTGTTGACAGTGAAAAACAAATTATTGTTCAGTGTCTGAAAATGTCAAGTGCATTTCCTGGCATCTTCTATTATTTACAGGAATCTATCTTAAGCAAAGAAGAAAGAGTTTTTGATATGGGTGTCGACATCAATTTAAGGCTTTGAGTTTAGTCAGTGTGCAGTATATCAAGAAACAAAGGCAAAAGAATGTTGGGTTTTATCAGTAAAAGTATTCCTCAAAACTCTGAGAAAGTTCTATCTTTGTACAGAAGCCTGGTAAAAGCCCATTTAGAATATGCTGCTCATTTTTTATCTCCCTGTCTTCAGAAAGATTTTAAATTATTAGAAAAGGTTCAAAGGAGTGCTACGAGCTTAGTAACTGGGCTTTCTAATACAGATTATAATTCTAGGCTTTTAATGCTTAGTTTTTATAGCCTTGAGCAAAGCAGTGTACGAGATGGGACATAAACCAGTTAGTATTTATTTCATTAAAATTATGGGCGTTTATTGGTTAAAATTTCTTCAAATAGCAAAACTAGGGGTCATTGTTTTAAGCTTTTCACATCCTGAACTAATCTTGAAATCTGGGACCTCAGCCTATTGCTAATCGTCACTTTTGTAGTGGTGTATTTTCAAAAATAGTAGTTAAAATTTTGCTTGTAGTAGAAAAGATTATAATAAATATAATAAAAGTAATCATGATAAGTAAACACTCTTTTTTTCATTTATTTTATTTTTTGAAACTATAAAATGAATATGTGTATAAAATATTATTACAAATTTTATTTTAACTGTTTAACTTTTTTTTTTGAACTTATAGTTTCTAAAGATGGATTTATTGCCTAAAGATCACAAAGATTTTAGCACAAAGGAATATTGGCATGATTTTTTTAAAAAGCAAAAATCTCAACACTTTGAATGGTATGCACTTTTTTTCTTTTTTGTAAAATTGCAAAAATTGTATATTGATGAATAGTACCAAAGGAAAATCATTGCAATGTACTCTAAAAACAAACCGTGCTGTTTGTACCATCGTATCAAAAAGAGAAGAAAAAATTTTGCCTTTATTATTTTTAAATTCATTTGAAAGCATTGTAATGTACATTTTATAAGTATTTTACATGTTACTTTCAAAATGCTTGTATGTATTTTTCTTTCTGTTTTTCTAAAAAAATTTAGGCCTTATTTACTGCAAAATGGATGAAGTTTACTTTCTGAGCAATGCTTAACATATACTTACTGTCTATTTTGGAGTGTGAGGCGGGAGGAGCAGAGCCGGCTTTAGGCCGATTTGACTGAAGAAGTCCAATGGAGAATTCCTACTCCATGGAAATTTGGGGTGTCATTGCCAAAAAATGAAATTAGAAACTACCAACTCTGCGTATCACTGATGCGAAAGTAGCATTTCAAACTGCTTTGTGTTCAAACTAGAAAATGGTTTCTTCTCTCAAGTGAACGTGTATAAATATTTTTGGCTGTATAAAGTCTTACTATATTGTCTCCTCTTTTTATTGATATGTATGTGCATGTACACTTGTTTGTACAACCACCTTTTGATTTTCCCCTGGTGGCTTTCTGTCGCTTTTTTTTCTGTTGGCGTTAGACCTAAGTGTGAAGCCTCTCGCAAGTATTTGCTTCGTTATGGTGTGGATTTATGATAGTTCTTGGACTAATGGAGGCAAAGCCGCTTTTCCAAAGGGTAGCAGAGGCCTCACAATGAAACAAATGAACCTTTTGATTTCGCAGTGAAAATTGTAATTACAAATAAAACAATTACATTATATTTGTGTTGTGTTTTAGGTATGGAGATTACAACAGTCTCAGTGAAGTGCTTGATAGATACATCAAAATCAAGGACAGAATCTTAATTGTTGGTTGTGGAAATTCCAGACTCTCTGTTGATCTGTATGATGTTGGATTGAGCAATTCCGTTAGCATCGACTCCAATCCTCTTGTTATTAAGCAAATGAAAGAAAACTATTGCACAGATCGACCTAACCTTGTTTTTGAACATATGGATGTGTTTGAGGTAATTATTATTTTTTTTTAACTTGAACATAATCCAACCATATTTTTATCAGTGTATACAATTGTTGCAGTATACAGTTAGCTCTTATTATCTTACAGTACTAGGAACCAAGAAAAATATTCGACCTAACTGAAGTTCGAGATACCGTAAATTTAAAACTATTTCTTTTATAAGACACTCTTAGTGATTATTAGGGAAACTGATGATGGGATAAACTTACATCTTACACTTAGAGGAGTGCTTGATACTTGCATTTTAAAAATGACCTAGTTTTAAAAACAAAAACTAACTTTATTTCCCATTAAAAGGAACGATAAGCACAACAAAGTCCTTTTAAAACGATGACCAATTTACATTTACATTCGAAAGAAAAAAATTTTAATTTTAATTTTCCTCCGGTTTAAAAATCACCTGTGTCACTGTTAAATTCTCATATATATTTCTAAAACGAGCCCTGTTCCAAAAACCTAATGGGAGTTTGCTCCTTTCCGGTGGGGAAACAAACTCAACTCAAAATCACGCACACATTGTGACCGATCCAAAAATGCAAGTGAAGTCGAATGACATTTACGTTCAACTAATGACATAAATGTTCGACAAATGAATATGACTAATGAAGATTTTATACTTTCACTTATAAAGCACGCTCTGTGTAATGTAGTTTTTCTGTGCAAACTGCAAACTACAATTGCATCTGATTATGTTTCTTTATAATTTCTTCTTTCAGCTTTCTTGTGATGACAACAGTTTTGCAGTTGTCCTTGATAAAGGTACATTGGATGCTCTTTTTGTAGATGAATCTTCTGAAAACTTGGATAAAATCGAAAAAATGTTTTCTCAAATCGAGAGGGTGTTACGTTACGGTGGCAGATATGTATGTATATCACTGTTGCAAGAGCATATATTGAAAAAAGCTTTAGATTGGTTTTTGGATAAGTAAGTTTTTTTTTCATGTTTGTTTATAGTAAAGCATTTTGATTTTGTTATTCTCCTTAAGCATACTCTGTAATTTTAAAATAATTAAAAGCTAAAACGCCTTAAGTCCAGATTACTGTTTGAATTGATGGGAACAATGCAAGCTAGAAAATGCACTAATAGTGTTTCTATATTTAAATTATCATCTGCAGTCTAAATAGAAAGCCTCTAAAATTCAGTTGCCCTCTCCCAATGTTATATTCTAAATATCCTCTCTGAATGTAATTAAAGTGAATTCCTTTTTTTAATGACATTGATTTAGTGCTGCATAAAGCTGAACAATTTATTTCTTGCCTGGATTTAGTTTTTGGCAATTTTAAAAGTATTTATGTGTTGATAATGGCTACGGTACATTTTAATCCCTTTTTATGAATAGGTTAAAATTTTATTATTCCATTGTGTTCCACAGATTTTCTTTTTACTTTAAAATGTGACTTGACTATATTAACATTTTGAATTCAAATCATACTATTCTCACTAAGCTAAAATACTCTTCTTGGTGATTTGTGTATCGACTCTTCCAAAACCTACACTTTTATAATTTTTTTTTTTTTTTAGGTAAATTTGATTCTTGATTCAGTAAAATAAATGTATTACTACCACATTATAATTGCTCCTTTTCAGTGATGTTATGTGAATTCCATTACTATTTTACGTAAGTTAGATTTACACATTAATATTTTAACGGTGCCATTTGGAGAGAAAAAAAAAATGTAAAGAAGTGATACTACCTACTATGCATCATTATTTAATCTACACTTAGATAATCGTATAATTCTCATTTCATTACCTTTTGAAAGTAAGAAGAAAGAAACAAAACTTATAATCTGATTAACTTACAGTGAAAAAAGAAAGTTTTTACTACACTTTGTTATAAACTAATCTTTTTTCCCCCCAAGGGGCTGGCTTGTGCGGATTCACAGATGTATGAAAGCAGAAACAAGACATGATGATTCCATAACATTCCCAGTGTTTCTTCTCATACTTACCAAAATGAAGCAGATTGCAAATTCTTCTATGGTACTTGGTTTATTTGAATATTGGTGTAAAAGAGTAATCTTAACTTGTCCTTGACACTTTTACTTTTCCTATTGCAAGAAAGATATGCAATTTGCAAAAATTTTAAATTTCAAATAATGTCAGTAAATTTGTTTTGTCATTATTTCAGGATTATACATTTCAGGTACCTGTATATCTATCTGATCATTAAAAGAAGTAACCTCATAGTCAAAAAATAAATTGCAAATTATTCATGCATCAAAATCCACAGAATAACTGTTACAAAACTCACAGATCACTTTTTAAAACCTGTTCTAATCCTTAACAATCATCAGGCCCGTCATTTAGGGGGGGGGCAGGAGGGGGGGGTCATTCCCCGCCCCCCTGACTTTGAGAAATCAAGGTATTTACATATAAGTGGGCGTGGTTTTTGTTGTTTTCTGGTGAAATTGTATTGTGTTTTTTACCCTTCGCCCACCCCCCCTGGAAAAACTTGAAATGACATCCCTGACAATCATTCAAATTCAATGAAATAGTGAATTGTGTACTCTAAACAAAATTATTTCCGTTTTAAATGAATAACATTTAAAAATAGAATTTACGGTGTTTATTTTTTATTTAACTAGTTAAAGTGATTCTTTCTCTTTTATATGCTCTACCCCCCTTTTTTTAACTATAACAAAAATTCATCAACATCATTCATTTTTCAGATTTTAGAAATTATTTATGATGGGCAGAATGCTCCCAAAAGATGTTCATCAAGACAAGAAGCTATTGATTATGTCAAATCTGCACAGCACTATTCTTTTCTTAAATATTACCTCCACAAGAAGTAAGCCACGCAGTTATTCACTTTTTTGTAGCAAAGAACAAAATTGATCAAAACATATTGTGTGCACAAAATTTCCTTCGCACTTAATCTAGGTCAGGATTCGGCTGTTAGAATTCTGTTGTCTAGACTTTGATTTCTCCTCTTCACCCTACTCCTTATTTTCTACTTTGCAGTAATATTTTTGATTTTACATGTGAAAAAAAATAATTATAGCAGTAACATGGTCATATAACTGGACAGTTTGGTTGATTGGAGTTTAGATAGTCGGTTCTCTGCTGTGTATTTGTATAATTTTCTGTACAAATGAATAGGAGCTATGTTGTTGTTGCATGCCCCCGTTGGTCAGCAGTGCTAGACCAGGTCCATGATGTTGTACACCCTAAGGAAATCTAACACCAGCAAAGGATCGTCCGCCAAATCCTGTCTGGTAAGTCCCAGGCACTCAAGGATGTGGAGAGGAGATGCCTCCTGAACAGAACAGTTGGTACATGTTTGAAATCTCTTGGCACCCCCAATGAATTTCATAGTTTTAAGATGACCACTACGAAGGCGGTCAAGAGTGGTTTGTTCCTGTCTATTGAGTTCTTGAGCCAGGGAACCTCCAGGACGAGGACTCTGATACCAGTGGTGCTCTGGGGGAACATTCCAAGTAATCCCATTTTGGTGTTCCCAAGCCGGATTGGTCCTTGTAGGGTAGGAGCCAGACTAAATTGGATACCACCTTGAGCTAAGTAAGTCCTCTGCCTAATTTTAGGAGCTCATCAATAGAGGCTGCAACTTTCCCCATCCATGAATAGTACAATAGGAGCTATTAAATAAATTAGTATAAAAAGACCAAAAGCGTGTGAACAATTTCACTTGTGTTGTTAGACCTAACTTCAATTTTTTTTGTTAATGTAAAAAATATTAAAATGACTTTTTCTAATGGATCTTTTTCTACATCTTAATGAGTATTGATATAGTTTAACGATTTTTGCGCATTCAAAAACTTTATTTTGAAAGTGCAATATTTTGATTTATTAAGTGTACTAATTGAATAGTATTACACTAGTGAACCAGTTGAAGTGTACTAGTTGAATAGTAGTTGATTATCATTATATAAAAATCTATTATTTTATTTATTTAGTTATTTTATTTATTTGGTTATTTTTGCATTGATTTTTCCCTTGTTGTTCAAGTACCCTGATATTAGTATTTAATTTTAAGTTTGGGATACCATATGTATGTTTTCTTTCAAATAAATCATTTTATGAAATTCTAACATGTGGCAACTAAGTATTTAGGCTTTTCCTGAGGCAGGTTTGTAAGCTAACTCTTTTATTATAGTTCCTCCCCCCCCCCCTCCTTGTTTTTATTTGCTTTAGTCAGTAAAATGATCAGTTTAAAAAAATGTATAGACTTGTGTACTAACAGCATATTTAATTCTAATTTTGCTTCCTTTTGCAGGAAAGTTATTGGAGAAGATATTTGTTTAGAACTTTACTGCTCCCAAAGTGGACAAGTGAAGTATAGAATGTTTGTCGTCGATAGTGAAGAAGCTTCATTTTCTAAGTTTGCCATATTTATTGTGCCACAAGGAAGGTTAGTTTTTTTATTGTTGAAATTTTGAATTGAATTTGAATTTTCAAAATTTAATTTCTAATTTATGAATAGTACTTCTTGTTTTCTTTTATGTGTGTATATGTTTACTGACAATTTATTCTTGCTGTAAAATTTCAATACTTAAAAAACAGTAGTTGTAATTTAACATTGAGACTCAAATAATTTATTATCTTAATCCTTTCTTCTTCATCAATTAATATACCGTAAAATGGGGTGTATAGGAACAGCAGGGTCAATCGGAACAAAACTTCCCGACCGTACAAAGAAATTCTTCATAAATATACTATTGGGTATTTTTCGCCATTAATTTTTCTTTAGAAAAACAAGATCATAGGAAGTAGGAAAAAATTACTTTTGTTAATCTGGAAACGCTACTGGCTTCTAAGGAGGGCTGCACGTGGAATGCTAGAAAACATCACATTTTCATAGACTGCAAAACTTCATATGCAAGAACAAACTTTCTTATATTTTAAACCTAAGAGTGGTATGTTTCAATTATACATGTATCTGAACAACAGAATACCACATTAGAATTTACATTTTTTTATAAATTGTGTCATAAAAATGAAGAATTCTGAAAAATGCCATAGGAAAAAAAATTGCGGGGTGAATCGGAACACTTTGTTCTGTTGTTCCAATTCAAACTTATTTGAAGGAAACTGTTTGAAAAATCAAGATTCTAACCCCAATTCTTCTAATCAAGACAAGGACAAGGATTTATTACTGTTTATCCCTTCTCGTGAGCAACTAGATCTTAGAATGACAAAAAGTTGCAGATTTCAAAAGATTTTTTTCTCCAGGAGACTTCTTTTTACTTAAAATACGCGGAGGAAAGTCATATAGACTTTATAGCAAAAGGCCAGTACACAGACAGTCATGAATAAGCGTTAAAATCTTTCAGGACAATCCCCGAAACCCAGAGATTTCAAGAAACTAAAGAAAAGACAGAGTTCATCCGAGAAGATGCTATGAAAAAACTTTAACCAAGTCACAATTGCTAGTTTTAAGGACAAGTACATATTTGTGGACGACATGAGTGACTTCCATTCATGTTAAATCTTTGTATTTCAATTCAAAAGCATTTCTTAAAATAACTTTTCATTTTTCATAAGTTCAAAATTATTTTGATTTTTGACAAATTATAAACGTTTACTGGTATTGAAATGATACTTTTATTTGACAGTAATTATCTGTTCTTATTCTCCCCCATCAACATTACTCGTGTTTGTGATACCTATTATAGGTTAAATGGAAAAAATAAAAATTTTAACATGTGTTCTGATTGACCCCTATCAGCGGGGTGATTCGGAACACCCATAATTTCCTATATATTTTAATAATAACTGCTCAAGATGTTTTGTCTTTGCTTGGAATATCAAAAGTAAAGCAAGACCAAAGTTTTTACCCAGAAAATCAAATTAAAAAAAATCTTTTAACTGCTTTTTTTGCAACCAAAGCTGAAAAGTGTTCCGATTCACCCCATTTTACGGTACTTAGTATACAGTTGCAAAATAAATATATCTAAATGAATTATTCTGCATTTTGAAGAAAAAAATTGTTTTTATAGAAAATATATTTTAAAACTTGTTTTGTCACAATTAATTTTATTCACGCCATTCAAATGCAAGTATCAATGTTTAATATTTCACTTTTCACATCATCATTCTGCTCCAACTCTGTTTTTAATAATTATGCATCAACTTTAAGCAGTGAAACACTAAATGTTCTGAAGTTATTACATTGTTGCAATTGACCATTATTCTTTAATAAAATATTTATTATGTTACAGAGAAACAGATTGGTTATTTTCTACACCGGAAGGCAGAAGAGAACTGGCAATGAATGCAAAATATGAGCGTTTAATTGTTGTTCATCTGTTGCAAAATAATGTATATACTGATTTAGATGAAGTAAAAAAAGAAATATCAGATAAAATTTTAGAACTTGCTCCTTCAGAATTAAAATCTCAGGTAAATTTCCTATATTAAACTGTATTTGATGTTTCTTTTATTTATTATTATTTTTACAACTATTAAATTATTATTATTATTCTTATTGCACTAAGCTACTGATCATCCATTCTACTTAGTTTTTGGGTTTTGCAATGAAAGAAAAACATAAATAATCAAATGCAGTGGAGCACCATTTATACATATCTCTTTCATACGTGTTTATCATTTACACATTTTTTTCAATCGGTCCCGGCAGCAATTAATATGTATTAATGTATACTTATTATACATTATTGCAATTGAAGAGGCAAGAGGATAAAGGTGATATATGACAATTTTTTATATTTCTAGAAAAAACTTTTGAAAAAAATGTTGTGATATTTTTTTAATGGATTTTTCTCAACGGGTCATATTCTTTTAACACATTGAGAGCTTCTATTAATTGAAAAATGAAAAACACAACTTTTTTTTTTAAAGCTTTTTTTAGAAATTAAAAAAATTGTCACATATCACCTTTATCCACTTTCCCCTTCAATTGTATGTTTTATTTTCATAAAGTCTCTTCAAAAACGTATAGACAGTGCTTCACTGTCTTACAGTATTCCTTGGATATAAAATTCGACTTTGCAGCAGTCAACTTTTTTTGAAAAGAGCTACAAGTGTCGCCCTCTTCTCTTAGTGACAAAATACTGATTAATTTGAAAATTAAATATCTCAAACTACATTACTCAGTTTCCCAAAAAAATCATTTCACTATCTATGTGTATGCTTGGGAATCAATTTATCTAACACACTCTTCAGATAGGGTCCTTTTCCTATAGTTGTAAAATATTTATTCAAAACTATTTTTGTGATTCTTATACTAACATTAAATCACTCTTTTACCATGTGTCTTGTTATAAGGAACTTAAAAATAAGGTCCCGATTCAATGAATCTGAAAACATACAGTTTTTTGAAATTACATTTTGTTCTTGTCAGAGTTAAACTTAACTAGCCCTTAGATTCAAAAAGATTTTGATCAAAAAATTTGAATATGATTTTTTGATGAAATTAAAATTTTTATATTTTATTTGTATGATTATATTTCTAGAATTCAAAAAAGAAGGGGCAAATATTAAATTTAAAATCCGTCGCACCTTGCTCCCACCACCAACTTTTAAAGTATACTAAGTTGTAATTGAAGTGGATAAAGGTGATATGTGACAGTTGAATTTCGCCGATTTATATAAATTCAAATTAGTGTGTGTTCAATTGCAAGGACGTAGCTAGGGGGGTGCAGGTAGGTGCAGCTGCACCCCCCTAGATCAGAGCCATGGGAGGTCACTGTGACTTCTCATTTTATTTATTTTTTTGACAAACGATTTTGTCCTCTTTCATGCTTTTCATATTCAGTATTGTTTTGATATAAGCTTTATTGATTAATTTTCACTTCTTTGGTAACTGACGATTTTGCCGAATTTATTTGTGTATTTATTAATTTTGGATGTGCATTTGCTTTTTATTTGTGTATATAATTTAAGTACTTTAATTCATAAAACATTTAAAGTAAACCGTATCATTTATTCTAAATAAGGATGATGTTTTTCTTTTTTGCCCATTTCTTTGTTTATGTAAAACACAGGTTTTAAAAACATATCACTCACATTTTTATCTAATTTTCTGTATTAAGTTTTGCATTGTGGTAAAATCATTTCATAAAAAACTACTGGTTTGTTCTTTTAGAAATATTTTATACCATCCATTGGTTTAAGGTGTGCATAACTGAATAAAGTATGGATTCTTTGAGTTCGTAATTTCTTCCTTTTTTTGTGCGAATAGAATTTCAAGCACTTTTTTCTCTTTCTTTCTTACTTTTTTCTTTCTGTTTCTATTGAAAAATTTGACTTTTATGCTAATTTTTGGGAACTTTATATAAACTGCGCTATTATATCTAGTATTGATTAATTTTCAGAAAATGATAGTAAGCTTACCTGTTTTTGAGGAGAAAATTTTTAATTTACCGAATGAAACTCAATTTTACTGAATGATTAAAAAATAAATAAATAAAATAAAAGAATGCATTTTTATCTATGTCTACCAAAAGAGACGTGAGGCATCACGAAAATAAACAAATTAATTAATTAAAGAAAAAATAAAATAAAGAAGTTCAGCCTTGCAATACTGTCTCACTGTTTTCAAATTTCATCAGCCAATTTGTATCGGATAAGAACTTTTTGGGGGGTCACAGTGACCTCCTATTGGGATGCCACTGCTTGCACCCCCCTAACGTGAGTCCTGGCTACGCCTTGTTCAATTGTGTTAACTCACACACTCCCTTGAGGGAGCAAGTGAATAAAGGTGATATGTAACATTTTTTTTAAGCTCTAGAAAAAGCTTTCAAAAAAAAATTATTACCTTTTCACTTTTATCCATGGTATAAAGTAAGCTTTTCCAAACTTGTCACATGTGGCCTTTATCCACTTGCCCCTTCAATTATGAAACAACTTCTAAATATTCTATTACTATTATTTTTTGATTACACTACTTATATGTATTTTGAACTATACCTTGTATGCACTGCAACTTTTAGAAGGGATCCCGAGCTAGTCCCAGGTCCTGAGTCTGTTTTCTTTTCTTTTTTATATGTTTTTCGAACCTTGACTGAATTGTCAGTGCAGTAAAATCCAGTTACAAGGAACTTCAAGGCACTGTTAATTTTGTTCCAGTAACAGCAATTTTGTTTCAATAAAATTCAAGCAATGTGATGACTATTAGTTCAGGACTGAACATTTCTTTTATGGATATAAATATTTTCTTGTATTAGTGTTCACTGCAATGGGTTTTTACTATATGAATACTTAAATCACACAAAAAAATCATTCTAAAACTCTTTTGAGAAACACTGGTTGATTGTTCTTTCTTTCTATTGTTGATGTGTGAAAATAATCGATGTAAGTCATGATTCAAAGAAATTATAAGACAGCACAAATTGCATATACCTTTAACGTCTTAAATTGTTTGATGAAATTTATCAGTATAGCTCAAAAAAAGTTATTTCATTTCTTTCCATTAAAAGCTAAATACTTGACAAATCCATACAAGATTAACTTGATTTTTTTTTTTTTTTTTGAATTCTAAATTACTTTTTTGACGAATCAGTTTTATTTTTAGGTACCAATTTTGTCGCTTGGAGAAGACATTGGCAAGAGAGAAATAAAGTGCTCAGCAAAAAGTAAAACAAGTGGTGATTATGTTGTAGAAGATGTTACATTAGACAATAATAGCATTTTTAGAAGATTGATTTTTCTCAATAATCCTTACTTAATTCAGTCTGAAGTCAAGCTAACAAAAGGTGAGACATTGATTAAATACCAGTTAGATGTTTGTCTGTACCATGTGGTATCAGAAACATTGATGAAATTTTTTTTTGAAGCCAATTAAAGTAATAATCATTATTTTTCAAGTTCAGAAGAAGAAAGGTGGGTGTAAACTGGATATTGACTTTGATTATTTGGCGTGTGATCATCACGTGACAATGATGTATGGTTTTGCTTTTCTGCAATCAAAAATGCTGAGTAAGTGTATGTTTACATTTCAAGTTAATAATTAGTTATACCTATAGGGTGAGTTTTATGTGTAATATACAGAGTGAATCCAAACTCTTGGGCAAAATTTTTAAGGGGTGATAGAAAACGTCCAAACAAGTAAGAATATTTAGAAACATTCAGTGGCGAGCGCAATGCTAGTACGTTACGTGCACACAAAAACAGATACTGACATATGCAAAAGGAATTCAATTTTTTTCACAAAAACAATTTATGTAACATTTTAGTTTTTAAGAAAGGCTTAAAGCACTGTTTAAAAATTGCGGCCTGTAGCTCAAATCTACACTTTGCTAACGGCAACTTAGCAATCGACGAAAGCTTGGCAGAATGGCTTGTTGTAGCGACGGTCGGTGCCTTGTCATTTGCAATCTGTTCAATACATCTGCGGGCCGTGAATTTAAGCTGCGGGCCTAATCCTTTCTTAATAACTAAAATGTTGTGTAAAATCATCTTATGTAATAAATTTGTGACCTGAAACCCCAACAGTGTTTTGGCTTGTGTTCATGTGACATTTCGGCCACACACATCATAATGTTCATATTTGTCCTTGTTTGTTTAAATATTTTTCTATCATTCCTTTAAGAATTGCCCGAGAGTTTAGATTTACCATATATATATAGATAGATAAATAAATAGATGTAATCACCTTAACATCAAAGTTATAAACAGGGTTGATGTTAGAAACTTTAAATCCAGTTATATGCTGAAAGAATTGCGGCCTTAACTTATGTGGGGCCGTGAGTAATTTATTTTTGATAGGCCCTCATTTTATAAACGAAAAGTAGTAATGAAATTAATCCATTTACTGCATTTAGTATAAATAAAATATATACTCTTTGATTAATATATATTAAAATTAATTAATCATATTTATTGTCAAATTAGAAATATCCACATGACATTCTTATTCACCCATTAAGTAATCTACCTTTTTCAAATGATAAATAATATTGGGTTTCTTAATTCGTGTATGAGTGTTATGAGTTTAAATTCTTCAATGCATAATTCTTTTATAAATTTCTAGTTTTTTTTTTTGCATGTGCTTTCCCTGACTCTTTTCTACAGCTGTGAAATGAGGTAAAACTTTCTAATTTAAAGAAGTTTTACATTTTGTTGACACCTGAAATCTGAAATTGCAGAAACAAAAACTAAACGTAACATGTTGAAGGAAAAAAATGCAAGATTCATACACCTGATAGAGAACTGAAGAACATTTTAAACAAGCCTTGTTTGTTGCGAACCAATGCAGAAAAGAGTTTTAGAGATTCTTGATAGAAATTTTAAAAATGTTAAACATGGGCTCTATGGGAATCTTGCGAAATATCGCTGAGCTTACGCTGAATTTGACATCTCATTTTTGTCACCAGCTTTGTGGTACGTCACTAATGCATATTTCATTTTAAAATTGAACTCAGATTCTGTTATCTCTTCACTGGTTCACTAAATGTCCTCTAAAGTTTCTGAATCATTCGGTTAAAACAAAGGAACCCATGTTTTAGAACTTTTAAACTTTGCGAGTGAACATGATACTGTTCAAATTTTGTAATGCACTAATAGTAAAAATTTCATTTATCTTTTCATTATTATAGATCCTAAAGTACTCCAAATTGGATTAGGAGGAGGAACTTTAGCAATGTATATGTATAAACATCTTCCTGAGGTACTTTGTTTCCTTTTACTATGACTTCATTTGCTGCTATTAGAATCATTACCTTCCTTATCTGTAAAATGCATTTGTTGTATGTTTTTTTTTTTTTTTTTTTGAGATTCTATATGTATAAGTTAATGAGATGGTATGTATTATGTACTTTTTTTGCTTATACAAAAGGCTTTGTCAGAGAAATTTTTTTATTTGAAGGAAAAAAAAGCAATAATCAAGAATGCCAATTTTCGTGTTGATCTGATTTGATTTTTGTGCATCTAACTCACGCATATAAGTATCTCATGTATCAATGTATTTAAAGCCAGTATGTGGCATCTTAATAGCTTAACAGCATGTGTTCTAAAATATACTAAAACTTCATAAGATCAAATTTTCCGAATTAGACTATTCAAATAAACTATAATCGGAATTTGTAAGAAAAGCAGTTGAAAACTTTGTACAATTAATGAAGTTAAAAATGTAAGACAATGTGTCCAAAAGTACAAATAAATTAACCCAAAAGCACAACATTGCTAGAGTTTTCTAACTCTTTTTAAACATTTTATTTGTACTTTTAGACACGTTGTCTTGCATTTTTAACTTCATATAAGAGGAATTGCAGTCTCTGACTAATAGTGGCTAAAAGAGATTTTCTTATTTATTATTAAATGCTTTGTTTCCTTGTCTTCTTTTTAGGCAGTAATTGAGGCTGTCGAATTAGATTCAGAAATAGTCAATGTTGCAAAGAAATGGTTTCAACTCAGTACAGATGATAGATTAAAAGTTGATGTTAAGGATGGCATCGAATTTTTAAAGGAAGCTTTACAGAAAGGTATGACTTTTTTTTCATGTTGAACATGTAAACCAGTGGTGTCCAACCCACGACACGCTTGCCACAGTGTGGCACGGCGGAGTATTAAGAGTGGCACGCGAAGTCTTATTAAACTTTTTTCAAAATTGAGAAAATAATGTGGTTTTCAGCAATTTTGTGGAACTTTTTAAACCTTATTCTCATAGTTAAAAAAAACCTTTAAAATCTTACTGCTAATTCATTTGTATTTAATTATAAATATAATACGTTATAATATGGTCAAAAGCTTAATCTGGAAATGTAATCGTGCACTGCATAAATAATGTAGGAGATATGAGGAAGAAATAGTTCATATCTCGTCTTGCAGAGTGGTAGTTGCAGATGGTCATTTTACTGAAGTCACGAAGCATGAAGAATTGAAGGAAAGAAGTTTTCAAGTGAAAATATCCAATTTTTATTAACTATTTAAGTTTACTGAAGACAAACATATTGTTGTCGTCCGGGTTTTAAAATATTAATGAAGACATTTAACAACGTGAATTACAGGTGCAAAAGAACATTTTGACGTCAACAGTTCCAAAGAAAAGATAGGCTTAAACCTATTCAAATACGCACCACACACGTAAAATACACGTACATTGCATCATAGACGACACAGAGACAACACGGAACAACACACACGGAGAGACGAGCAGAGAGAGAGAACGAAAAAGCTTTGCTAGAGCCTTTTATGCTCCCATGTGCGTTCCAAAACAACCTAACATGCAAATTAGTTTTCAGTTGCCAAACCACAAGAAACTTTCTAAAGAATCTCATAACCGCGATTCAATAGGAACGGAATGACTCGGTTCAAAATAATCAGTTCCTATGACGCAAAAATGCTCGAGTGACGTCATAACCGTGATGCAATGTTTACATTCATTTCCAACTATTTTAGAATCGATCTGCAGGGTGCAAAAACGCTTTTTAGTCTTAAAAGATATTTCACCCTCTAATTGAGGAAAATAAAAACTAAAAAGTTAACAAATAATTTGGGCAAGAATCCAAGGAGCGGGAGCTGGGGAGAACGTTTCCAAAACCCTAAGTGATTCTGAGGATTCCGACTCAGACTCGGATGGTTTTTTAACGTATGGCGCAACTTAATCACGCTCTACTAAAAATGGTTCAGCAAATGACCAGGAATTTGAATTATCACTACCAGGGCTAAAACTTTCTAGATTAACTTTACTGTTAGACACTGTCGGATATAGGAGAGAACAAGGGGGCCCTAGCTTCGGGTGGCAAAATTTAAGTGTATCGAAAGCCCAAATGCGGTTCTAAAAATGTGTCCTGACCTCCCTAGGAGCCGAGAAAATTCTTAAAGTTACGTTTTTCACCCTCTTATCGCAGAAAATTTCTGGAGAAGTATTCCGACCCCCACTTCCTTTCCTAAGATCCCTATGTTTAGAAGTGCATTTTTAGTGCATAAATTCTAAACATTTCCAGAGAAAAGTCGCTTTTCTACCTCTTCTCTTAAATTAGCCAAATGTATCCTAAAATGACATTTTTGAAACTTCTATTTAAAAAAGAGTGCAGTGCGGATAAGCACTACTTCCTCCGATATCTCAAAATATAGTCTAAAACTCCATTTTTAAAACTTCAACTTAAAAAGTTTCCAGTGACAGCCTCCAAATCCCGGGCCTTTCTAAGTTATTTAAGATAGTCTAAAATTTATTTACAGACTTTAATTTAGAAAACTTTCTTGTGAAGGGCTGCCGAACCCACAGTTTCCCAAACGTTACTACAAAAGATGCCGTGAAATTAAAGTTAACCCGCTAAGAGATGGCAGTTCGATTGGAGACGGAAACGGGCCACTTCATTTAAAAATAGGTTGGATTAGCGAGAAAGCACAATTTCACTGCTTACGTGTTCGAGGAGATTCAACCTATTTCAAAATGAAGTGGTCCGTTTCCACTTTCAGTCGATCCACCATCTTTTTGCGGTTCAACTACACGTGTTTACGATTTCAGTTTTGAAAACTCTCCGAGGGATATCTCTACATTCTTTTTAGCTCTTATTTAAAGTCTGCAGACATGGCCTAGACCTGAACCTTTCGTTCTCAATGACTACTCAAAAATGACTTCACACAATGTCGCGAAAAATTTCAATGGAAACCCTGATAGGTACCTTTCTCCTATCGTTTTCAAATAAAACCTAAAGTCACCTTTTTAGGAAAATTTCGAACATGCTTTGGAAGAGATACACTTGATAACATTAAGGTCTCGCTCTATGTCAGTCTACAATTGTACTTTTCAAACTTCAACGGTGAAAATTTTCCAGAGAGCGGGAGCCCCTGCAAATTTACCGTATCCATAACCTGACCAAAGGTAGCAAAAAACGAGTTTTCCCTGCACAAAGCTTCTTCACTGTTCAAACTTATAGAAATAATATAGTATTTGAGTAAAAGTTACACAATCTGCCCATAAATAAAGAAAATTCCCTTTTTTTGACATTGAAAAAGTCAAAGTGGCACGCCAAATATTTTTTTCTCCCGAAAGTGGCACTTTTCCAAAAAGGTTGGCCACCCCTGATGTAAACTTTTAAGCTCAATTTAGTTTTTTAATTTTTTTAATTGTATGAATTTAGAAGTGAACTTACTTTAAAATGTAACCCATCAAATTCTGCAGGTGCAGCTAATCAAGCACCAAAAATGATAATGAAAGTTAACTAGGATCTTGATGTGATATTTCAAATGATTTTTTTCTTTGTTTAATATATCAATATAATGTATGAATTTTCTTGTGCAGTTGCAATTAACTTGAAAATATTTTAACTGGCTCTTATGAATAGCTATTTCTTATGCTAATATTGGCGGTACATCTTATACAATTATAAGAATATGTTCCATAAATAAGTACTTGAAAATATTTGTAAACAGATTTTGTAACCTATTACAATTTACAATACATAAATGCTGAATTAACTTTCCTTCAGTGTTTTAGTGTGTGATAAAAGCATCGTATTGCAAACATCACCAATAATTTGTAGCAAATTAACCATTTCTTGAATGAGTTTAAAATTCATCTTATGTATCTCTTGTTGTATAACTGTACAATGGCAGTCAGGTTTTCCTTTAATAAACAAATTATTTACTAAAGATTAAAGAATAAATACTAAAAACAAGTGTAGTCAAAGGAAACACTGCTATGCTGAGACCAGGGCCGGAGAGAGCCAATGCCGGCCGACCTCTTTTCAGTTTGACACCTGGATCCTGTCTCCCTATTAAACATATACTACTCCCATTGTTAAGTAGGCCCCTAGTTTTTGACTAGGTTGATATGACCTCTCAACTGGCCTGTTTGGAACTGCTTGTTAAGGTTTTTTTTTTTTTTTTTTTTTTTTTTTGTGTGATTAAACGGACCCCCCAAAAAATAAAAAATAATAATTGGTGTCGCAACCAAAAATTTCAATCATGTTCCTTCTGGAAAATATGCTTTTAGAAATACTTTACATCCCCACTAACGAAAAGTCCCTTTTTGTCTCCTAAAGATTAAACAGTCAAGTTACAGTTCTATATTTTTTTGCTCATTTTGGTTAGGGTTATTATGCATTTGTTCTAATTTTTTTCGTAATGTCAAGATTCATGAGTTTCTATGTGCAAAAAAAAAAAAAAAAAAAAAAAAACGAAAGAAAGAAAGAAAGAGAAAAAGCAGTAATATGGAGTGCAATTTTATATTCACTGCATTAAAAAATATGTTTTAAAAATAAGTTTTAAACTGCTGTGAGCCATGTCCACTCTACTGAAAACTGATAGTATTTGTATAATAGTAATTTTTGCATGTAGAATCTGGCAGAGATTTTTTAACAACTTATATGTTTATTCATATCTCTTGTTTTATAAAAAATTTAAAATATTAATATTTTGTATCAATTTAGGACAAAAATATGATGCTGTCATATTAGATGTAGACAGCAAAGATCCTTCACTTGGAATCAACAGCCCACCAGTTCAATTCCTTGAAGAATCTGTACTGGATTCATTGAATCAAATTGTTTATGATTCAGGTATGACAAAAGTTATCCTTGCAGTGATTGTTAAAATCCTTTTTATACTGTAAAGTAGATCCTTTATAAACTTTTACTAGTGAATCTGATTAGATTGACTAAAAAGCTAACCCATTTCAGTTGTTTTCACACCACAGTACGAAAATTCTCTGTTTAATGGAAAAGAGGATCATTGCTAATATAATATAGTACTACCTACTCTTTACTAATTGCAAAGAGGGTTAGTAGAACTAAATATATAAGAATAGCTAACATATGAAATAACTTGTTTTACTTAATTATATGATGATATCAAATAGCACCAATCTTGTTTCTTTCCTTTCAGTGTTTTTTTATGTAGTCAGATTAAAGTTTTTGAAACTTTTTTTTTTAACATTTACTTCTGCCGTGTTGTGCATTGCTTTTAATAATTGATCGCTTGTCGTTTTTATGATTAATAACTCCTATGTTATTTTTTTTCTAGGTGTTGTGATTATGAACCTTGCATGCCGTAACTTGGAACTACGGAAGAGCACATGTGTAAAATTAAAATCCGTTTTTAAGTATATATTTGCAAGAAAAATTCCCAATGAAGTAAATGAAGTTCTTTTTTGTTTAAAAGATGGGATTCCTGAAGACATTTTAGATAAGGCAAAAGAACAGTTTGAAAATCTAGTTTCATTTCTTCAAAAAGGATCGAAGCATAATGATGTATTTGATACTTCCGATATAATGTCTAGTTTGAATGAAATCACATGAGCCTTGACTTCTTCATAGTTTATATTGTATACATTTTGAAATTGTAACACTGAGCGATAAGCAATAAACTTCTATTTTATACAATATCTTTTCATTGCTTGATTTATTTGGCTAAAATTGCATTGGCAATTTTTTTCCTTTGATTATTATTTTATTTAACTATTTGATTCAATGAATGGAAGAGGTACAGAATCTTGAGTTAGTAAACTTTCCTTGTGATTTAAACTTATATACATTTGAGTTTCGAAAATCCGGGTCTTCAAAGTTGGAAATTTGGTTATCATTCATGCTGTCCCTCCCCTCCTGTTAAGAATGCAGTTCTTTTTTTATAGAGTAATCACTGTTGTGCTTCACAAATATGACCTTTCGAGCTCATTATTTCTCATTTTTCTGGAAGGAGAGTGAGACAAAGGGTTGTACATCCAATATAAATTTTATTGGAAAACTACAAAAACCACTTTTTTATAAAAGCATTAATTTTTCTAAGTTAGGTGGCGTCAATTGACCCTCTGACCCCCTAAACGGTAGGCATGTTTCTTCTTTTTAGATATGGCATCAAAAAACAAATTCTGCTAAACATTTGAAATTTTACAAATTGTGAAAACACTTGTACATTATTAGACAAGAAGGGAAAGAAACCTGATGTGGATTCCACATAGCCTCTTTGCATACCCATAAAATAATTTATGTTTTTAACAACTTTAAAAAAAAATTCAATTCAAATACGAAGCTTGGATCATTATAAGACTTCTTTAACTATGTATCATAAATCAATAAAAAGGAAGGAAATCTGTATTACCAACTCTCTCATTTAGCTTATTCAATGTTTCAAGGCAACAAAATTAAGTAATGTTACGGACTTGAGTTTCAGTTTTACAAGGAACGCCTTTTTCAATGTTAAGAATGTCATCTTATGGATGAATTGATGTTTTTTCATCCATAAGCTCACATTCTTTGTGGAACTTTGATTTTTCGGCGTAGAAGAAACAAAGCGTTCCTTGAAACGTCAAAAACAAGTTGAAAAGATTGTTTAATTTTTAGGCGTTGGAATGTTGAATAGCCTTAATTTACTTTTCTTTACAAAAAGTATTTATTTATTTCTTACTCACTAAGTGACTTGAAGTATTCACTTGATTTTGTGCATTACTGTTTAAGTGCTAGAAAAGAACAACTTGATACGAAAAATGACTTGAAATTAGGGTTGATTTGTCACATAAAACAAGTCAAGATTCATTTTGGAATACCTATCATCACATTGCACCTCGTTATATTGCTCATTCGGATATATCACGCTTTTCCTTTGTCTCCTGAAAAACTATACATATAGCATTTGACATCATAGAAGAAAAAGTTTCATTTCTCGGGAAAAAGAATTTCTTCCTTTTTAAACAATGACGAAACCTGGTTTGTGTTTTCTCTATTACCTCTGAACTTGTTGCAGCTTTATCTGTAGCTTTTGTTTTGTATTCCAACGTAGCGTAATAGAATTATTCAAAATTTATAGATATATATATATATATTTTTTAAAGAACAATCAGTCAGTAAACTTCCTTTTGTTTTTATTGAAAGGATTTTCCTAACAGGATTATAAATTAATCTTTTTAAATGTGACATGTCATTAGTTTGTATGTTAATCGAATCGTTACTTTTTACGACATTGCTTATATTGTGTTTTCTACTATCACACTGTTTTGTTGTCTCCCGACAAGCACTATATAACTAGGATTAAAAGTATTTAATTGCCAGACTGCTAAGAAGGTACACAACTAGATGATGTGCATGAACCTACATGCTTAATTTTAACCTCCTACAAGGGCCATTTTCGTTTCACACTAAAACCTTTACCATAAAAGCATTAATTGTGGGGGTGAGATGTTTAAAATATTGTAATACTGACTCATCTGAAAAACAAACCTTCTTTTTTTTGGAAGAATCATGAGTTTCTTTTAAAAGCAACAAAGTGTACACTAGGGTGGTTCAAAAAAATTTTTTTTTTTTTGCTATGGACCAAGGCGCACTCTACTTTTTTTACATTTATGTGTAAGATCACTCCCCTAAAATTTCAGCTCCCTACTCCTAATGGAAGATGGTGCTCAAACACACTTCATTTTTATACTTTTTCGAAATTTTTCCAATTTTTGAGTTTTTTAGATTAACGAGACCATTTTCATGGAAGAGATTTTTTGTTTTTCAATTATTCTCATTTTAGAATGCATAAATATTAGTTCAAACAACAAGAAAGATTTTTAATCGTTTAAATTAATATAGCAACACTTTGATACAATCTATTATTTTGTAAGTCGCAGCATACAATGTAAATTGCAGTACTACTTGTCTACATGTTGTGCTATGATTTTCAAAACTTACGCTTGCCAAAATAGAGTTGTAGAAGAGCTGTGCAAAATGTTTTTTATGTTCTTAAAGTAGTGGGACGCAGAGAAAAAAATTGCAAGATTTAAAGTTTTAAACTAATAGCGCTAACAGTATCACAAGAAGAATGAATTAAAATATAAAAACTAATTGCACAAAATAAGCTATTGTAGCTAGTCTGGCATAAAACTAATCTGAAATTTAGGCATAGAACTAATCTGAAATTTAGGCAAAGATATTTACTTCATGCTTACTTTTGCCATCATATTTCTCACAAGTTCTATTCTTTTTAATAACTTTAACACGAAAAAATGTTTGGCAAAGAATTAAACAAACAAAAAAAAAAAAAAGAATGTTGCACATAGAACTTAAAAATTACTTGAATAAGTTTGAAACTTCAACTGTAAGCTTTTTATAAATCTATAGATAAATCTAAAATCACTCTTGCTGATTATAAAAATCTAATTGAGTTATTATTAGTCAATTAGGGAACCTATCTGAGAAAATCCAGTATTTTATGTGCCTCAAAATATTTATGTTCCTATATAAGAAAGAGATATTTCATTTAACCTTGACAGGAAAAAACTAGGTACAACACTTTCTACAGTTTCAGCGCCTTTTTGTCCAGTTAAAAAAAAAAAAAGAGTATTAATAGATGCTCCATTTGCAATTAAAACTTCTGGAAATATCTGAACTTGGAAAAAACCTTATAAGATATGAACGACCTGGAAATTGAAATAACAACATGGACGGTTTTATAAAAATACTTGTGACACCTTTCTGGTGAATTTATTAGTTTGACTTTGTTTTACGTATCAAATTCAAGTTGAAAAAAAAGCAAGTTATTACAAGAATAAAGATGTGAAATATAACAAGTGTAGTACAGAACAATTGGATTTTTTTTTTTCAAACATGAATTAGGGATTATTTTCTAACATTCTTCGTCCTACACCCCAACAAATGCAGATATAATATCAATCACAGAATTAAAAGAAAAAAATTAAAATAAATAAATAATGGTGAATAACGTTGCAGAGGAAAATGTTCAAATAATTCAAGAATTTAACAGAATTTTTTTCAATAATGAGGACAATAAGCAGTTTCTTTTACCTGCTGTTGAAGAAAATTGAGTACTTATCCTTGCTGAGACACTAAAATATTCAATACTAAAAGTCTCTCTTTCAAAAAAAAATCTATATATAAATATACATAGAAAGATGAATTGCATGCAAGAAGTTTAAATATTTTGGCTTTAATTAAAAACTTCTATCAAATTTCAGTATAACAACACTGCTCGGCACAAAATGAACTTCAAATGTATCTAACACTATTCTTGCTATTTCCTATGTAAAATGCCCCTTTGAATCCAAATATGATCTCCGTTTCCCCTACGGTAATCGCTCGAACATAACTGGAATGAATATAAATAATACTGAAACGTTTTTTACTGAACGAAATCTGCGATGCGACTCGTATGTAACATGCGATGTTTCCAGGGTTTTAAAAAACATTTTACAGCTTGAAAAATTGTTTGGACGTGGGAGTCATAGAAGGCAGTCCGATATTATTTTGTTGCACCAAAAAATTAGTGTAAAATTTTGAAGCTGTAAAAAATGAGTTGTTGATGGTATGTTAAATATTTCATGAGTCTTCTAACTTGCGAAAAGTGTTTATGATTTTGAACTTTTCACCTCTCTAGCCCTATAAAAGAATGTTTAATGGTATATTATATAATGCTTCCTTTTCCTCCAAATAATATCTATGAAATCGTCGAAATCTGATGAAAATAGGAGGGGAGGGGGCGCTATTTTCGAAAAGTGGGAGGCAATGGGGGGAAAAGGGTGGCCATATTAGGATTCAGGCTTCAGGGGATCATTGAATATAAGAATCAGCAAGAATGATAGCAAAACACCCGGATTTTTTTTTTCTTTTTTTGCCGCTCAACCGAAAGCCTAAAACAACCTAACTCTATATAATTTTCGTTTTTTAGACATTTTACATGGGTTAATTGTGGCCTGTTGATTTGCCCATTGATATCTTTGTGCTAAACCTTTCAGAAATATACTGTAATTTTTCGAAATTGCTTTTTTTTTTTTTTAATTTTTAGTATTTTACAATTTCTATGCATTGAAAAGTGACATGGGCCACAAAACCTATTTAACCTGTGAAATGTCATTAGGTCTTTTATATAATGCTAAATTTTAATTTACTTATTGGAAAGGCATATTTATTCACTGGTACCCATGTTTTTTTTTTTTTTTTTTTTTTATGTCAATACTTTCATTGATTTATTAATTACTGAATAGGCTAAGCTACTAAGAATGAAACTTCAGTTACCCTTTTTTTAACAATAAATTCATTGTTAAAAAATTAAGGCATTACAATCCCAAATTCATATTCATAGAACAGTAACCCTGTTTATGAAATAATTTCACAATGTTTAATTATGATTTTTTGAGAAAAAAAAATCTAAATTTGTAATTAGATTTTGAAATATTATTAAATTTCTTAACCAATATAGCGTTGCATTTGTCCACTTGTTGTATAGTGAATTTGACCATAACAAAAATTAAACAAATGCTATAAAATAAGACCTAGACCTATTTTACGTCTGTATCTCAATTAGGAATGATCTTACGGCAATTAAAACTGCCCATTCTTTATTTTTTCCCCTTTTTTTACAAATTTCACAGCCCTGTAAATCAAGAAGAGAAGCATATAGTTCAAAAACGTTTCTTTTTATTTTTTTCAGTCAGTACACCTGCGTTAAATTTCAGAGTCATCTAAGATAATGAAGATAAATGATCTTTTTTTGTTTCCGAATTAATTTCAGAGGACTCAGTACCTCATCTCACACCTTTTTTCATGCTTAGAACAAGTGGTGTGCAAAATAAATTGAAGGTACACTTAAATTATATACAGTATTAAATTCGAAATTAAAAATCTATGTTTTAATTTAGAGAAAACTGAAATCGTAAAAGTATGTTTTACTTAAACTAACAAAAAGTATGGATGCTTTCTTTTTCATCTGAATGCACCATTATCCAACTAAGCAGCGCAATTACATTTTAATTTTTACTTCTTATTTTATTAACAAACAACTAGAAGATTTTTTTTTTTTTTTTAAACTTTAGGGCAGCAAAAAAAAAATGAATTTTGTTTTCTTAAGAAAGTCATTCTAATATAAAAAATAAGCTAAATTTTTGCTGGTGTACAAATTAAATTATGGGTGTCCATCCATTCCTCATCCCTCCAAGAGTGGTGGTGTGCCGTGAACACTACGGAGCACGAAATTCGGTATTAAGAACTAATTTTGTTCGGTGATAAACTTATTTAATAACTTTGAAATTCTGAATATTCACCAACAAAGGCAGAAAATTTTGGCATTTTCCAACATTATTTATGCCGCTAATTCGTAGACACAAACTCTAAATAACATATATGAGTATTTCTTCAATAAACAAATTCCAATTTACATTTATTGAAGGAAATAATTGCATATCCGATTTTCTTCCTTTCAATAATTGTAATTTTACTAAATAGAAAGCAAAATGCGATGCTAGTTTTAAATATTTCAATAAAATAAATACATTGAAAAATTTAAAACTGTGAAGAGAAAACAGATTTTATAAAGTGTGTGATGACTTCCCTAAATTTTGAGTAAAAGCATTTGTTTGTCTTGTTCATGAATTTTACACAGTATTAGTAAATAGAGTTCATTTAAAAAACTTCCCAGATCCCAGGTAGCCAAAGGGTTTTTTTGCCAAATGCTTGTGTGTGTGGGGGAGAGGGGCTTTCAGGGGATGAAGCAGATTGGTGATGCTCCTCCCCCACCCCTATTAGCACCCAATCATTTAATCTGTGAAGGATTGCTACCGACACCTTGCAGCTCCCCAATGGTTGTATTATAGCACCTGTCCAAACCCCACCCCCAACTTACTCACGTCTCCTAGCACGTGTGTTATTTCGTCCTGGTATCTTTCCACGTTAGGAGCAGCTTTGGATTTTTCCCGCCTGGAAAACAGAAGTCTGAATTGGTAAGATTATTTTTTGGTTATTTAATTTTTAAATTTCTTGTTTTTCATCTGTTAGTTTTATTCTTGTTGAGTTTTAAGTACATTCTGATAGTCAATAGTGTCCTATATTGTAGCGACATCGGCAGAGCATCAATAAGTTATCGCAATATCTTCCGATGTTGTGTTGTAAAATCGGCATAACATGGGTGGGCTAAATTCTAAAAATTTCGTCTCCATTTTCATGGCTAGGATTTTTGTGTTAAAAGGTGATGGTTTCAAATAAACCACCGCCTTTTAAAATAACCAGATACCTCTGTTATAGCAAAATAGCGTGTATAATTTGAATCGCTATTTGCAGAAAAAAAACATAGCAATTTTCCTAATGATGAGTCTTTAAAAATTCTATAAAAAGATAATTTTCTTTTTGTTCATTGTCATCGCCTACTCGTATGTGAATCGTGAAAGGAATTAGTACATTCAACAATCGTTGAAATATTCAATATATTATGTATTTTTTCTACGTTTTGCATAAGACAAACCCTGATTAAAGTGTCTTCTTTTATTTTAATTTTAAACAAGAAAAGTTTGATATAAAGTTAGAAAAAGTATTTTATATCAAATGTTTGCCTTAGTCAAGTATCTTGAGCACTATGCGAACATATAGATTTATTTTATTTATTTATTTCTCCTATTAATATCTTCGAACATTAAGACAAAATTTGCCGAATACGGAATATTTTGGGACCTTAGTAACCTCTTACTGGGGCGCCCTAAATATATTAACTACATTACAAAACACAAACATTAGAATTAAGTGCATGCCCTAGTTTCCACGTTATGAATTAGAACTTTTTCTCAAAGCAACAGTTGCTTCTGTATTGAGAAAAATTGCGTTTGAACATTCAAAAGCCCGAATATTTGATTTTGGAAAAATGTTGAATGTAGCCCCGACAGGGGTGTATGGAGTTTAATTTGAATGCTTGTGCGTTATAACGTTGCTAATCATGTATACAATTGGCTTCTGTTTTTTTTTTTTTTTTTTTGAAAAAGTATTAACATTTTGCAAAGTAAATTCAAAGTTTTTTTTTTTTTTTTTTTGAGAATGGCTCCTAATCATCACTTTTTCCATGACATACAAAATAATGCGTTTTGGTGATTGTTGAGCTGTTAAATCTTATTCGTTTACTTAGTTCTTTTATTATTCTTTAAATTTATTATTATTATTTTTTTTTTTTTGGAAAATCACATTCATCGATAGTCTTTTTTTGCCTGGACCCCGAAAGTTTCAGTTTCTAATCACCACTTTTTACACAGAATATAAAATAAACGCTTTTTGATGATTATTGAGGTGTTAAATTATCTTCGTTTACTTATTTATTTAATTATTATTATTTTGAGGGGAACATACTCCGAAAGTTTCGGTTTTTCTATTTACCCCTTTTTATACAAAATGTAATATGACGCTTTTTGATCATTGTTGAGGAGTTAAACTCTCTTCGTTTTCTGATTTATTTTATTATTATTATTTTAGGGGGATCATACCTAACAATAATCTTTTTTGCTTGGTAGCCGAAAGTTTCGGTTTCTAATCCTGAACTTAGTAACATTACAGTTGCTGTGTTTGATGGGCTTGTGATAAGGGATGCTCTGATTAATCGGCGACATTTCCAGTTATTCATAATCGTCCAAATTTGGACAATTGGGTGAAAAATATTTTTAAAAATGCTTTTTAACAATTTTTAAACCTTGAAAGTATTTTTTGATCAAGAAACCTAGATGGTATTAAATTTATCAACAATAAAGAAGCAATAACCTTGCACAACATAAGTATAACTAGTAGCATGAAAGTGTACTTTACCTAAAATACATACAAACAGTAAAATATCCGTAAAACGGAATGAAATATTGAAATTGATCCTCACAGCTGACTGCTCCAAATGCTAAAATGAATGATAAAATACCCCAGTACTTTTAAATAGCAATGCAAAGTCATGAGTATTTCGGGACTGTAAGAACATTACTTCTTACTGGTTAATACATATTTTCTTCTACACCGCATAACCCTTCATTTTGTTTCACTTATCATTTGAGTTTTAAAAAGACTCATACACATGCTTTAAGTTTTTTTTTTTTTAAACGAAAATTGGTAATTGAAGTAATGTTATTTTCGTTAATTTTATTTTTCTGTTTTGAATAAATATGCGTATTTTCAGTGTTGCAAAATGCTTCATATGACAATACTTTTCTATACTCCATTTTTTTCTATAATAACCTTTAGCAGGTTGCTTTAAAATTTCAAACAATAAAAGACTTTATTAAGAGGTTACTAATAGCAAAATAAAAATAGCTGCCTAGTGAAAGCGTCTACAGCCAACAAACTAGATATTTGAATTTTCATGTCTGGTAAACATAATGTAAATTTATTTATTGGCCAATTTGCTTATCAGAGCATCTCTAGTTTATGCCAAGTTGTATTGCCAGGGCTCGATACTAGAAAGACAGGGGCCTGTGTGGCCCCTAGCATGGTTTTTTGTTCAATAAATCAAAAAAGAACTTACTGAACTCAATGTAATTGTCTGACTTTTCATAATGTGACCCTCTTTAACTTCTTATTTGATGGTTGTTTAGTAATTGGCTTCATCCAAGTGCAAATATTAATACTTCTACCTAGAAAGGCAGGAGATGCCACAGTGGTATTTCAGAGCAAAAGTAGTGGAAATGTACCTTTCTACTATTTACTGTGGCATGGAAAAGTGCTTTTCTCTCTTGTGCATATTTCACCTATGTTTTCTTATTTTTGCTGGCGTTCTGAATGCGTAATACTGCCGACTGACCGTAAGCCAGACGGTAGAGATCACTCTTTAAAATAGACACTAACATTTTACATTTTTATGTGTAAAGAAAACATTACAAAAATTATTATGAATTCAGCTCTTTTTTAGTTCCTAGACAAGATTATTGTAGCATGTAAGCTCACCCAGAAAAAAATTAAGAATTTAATCAAAAATCAGACAGGGTGCACACTCAGTCCTTCTAGGTGTGCGAAAAATTTCCGTCTTTCTGAAGCTAAAGCTCATGGTACTTCTATTCTGCAAGATTTTACATTTTAGACTGAATTCAATTGTATTTATTTTTATGCATTAAGACAGTGGTGCCCAATCTTTCTAACTGAGGAAAGCAACGCATTAAAATGATTCTTATAGGCTATAAGACATAAAATTTCAAATGTAAAAAATTTTAAACTGATTATTGTTGCTATTACAAGATGCTTTTTTATTAAATGCATCTGTTTTTTCAAAACCGATTTATAAACATCTGGCTCTAAATTTGCAACAGTTATTAATCGTGCTTTTCAATTTATAAAATTAAACAAAACCGGCTACACGAACCAGCTCTGTGGGAAGGATATGGCCAATGGTCAGTAGGTTGGCACAACATCAAAATATGTTCTGGAGACTATAGGGCTGAATTATTTCTTTTGCTTAAGATAAGGCCTGTGAAAACACTCATTGAGCTTTGGAGTTTCCATCAATGAAATACCCTTTAACGGTTCACCAACCCAAAAAAATGAGATTCAGTATTGTTCAGTTAGTGCTTTATAGAATTGTTTTTGCCATTTTCGTAAAAAATGTTCGAATTTTTTCAAACAGTTTATTGAAAAGACGTTTACACTTATTAATGCAAAGTGCTATAATTCTTTATTTCTTTGCTTTCAGGATTTACCAGAAGTATTTCTTGAAGAAACATCCAACATTTTTATTGGAAAATCTGAAGATGTCCTGTTCTAAAATGTGGGGTGCTTTGTCGCGTAAATGCATCAAAATGACGAATAAGGTAAGACAATGTTTGCTTCACAGAGTTCACTAACATAAATACTTGTAACTTTCATATGGACCTCAAGCATTGTCATTTGCGGCAAAAAGCAAGCAGTTAGAACTTCATGCAGTACTATAAAAACACTTATCTATAAGCTCATTTTTTCTTATGAAAAAGTTTCTTTGTAACACGTGTCTACACATTTTACTGTATTTTTATAATTTTAACATCGGAATGTATGTAATGTATTACACAAAAGTAAAAACTAATTTTTATCAATATTCTTTCCTTTTTTAGCTGAAACCAAACTTAAAGCGCAAAGCGGACACTTCGAATTTAGAAAAGGATCAAGATAAGGGCGATAAGCTGATACCAGTCGAACAAACCAACTATGTCTTCTATTACGATGTAAGTCCCATAACAAGTGACGATAGCGATGGAACGTCCAGCGATGAAGAATCTTCTGATGGTGAAGTCACATTAATTCTAACTCCCAGGCAGCAAATCACAGCTAAAAACAGAATCATGAACCGAGTCAGACCTCACATCGAAGAAACGATAATCGTGTGGTGTCCTGAAGTAAGACTTCCTGGTGATTACGTGGCAACTTTGCTGAATGAATTTGGTGTGGTAGAAGACTTTCAGAACCGATGGATTCCTGAAAATAAATTTTCTACTAAATCAGTTTTTGGTGGAATGGTGGTCCAATATCAAACAAGAGAGATGGCGATGAAAGCAGTCAAAAGCCTTCCTCTTCGTTCAAGGTATGTGTTTAATCTGACCTTTTTAAAACATAGATTATCTTCCTTATTTACTATATATATTTTTTGAGTGGATCTTAATTAACCTTTAGGAACCGGGCGGTACACATGTTGTACCATGAGTCTTTTTTCTTTAGAGGACAGGGCTGAAATTTTCACTCAAACCCTTTGGAGCTGGGGATTTTTTCAAGGTTTCATACGTGTGGTACGACAGTTTATACCTTCTCTTTTCAATGGAAAATAAATCTGTTGTTCAACTGTCGTACTACGTGGGTCAAAAGAAAAATTTATATGAACAGCCTGAATCCGAAAGGTTAAAAAGACCAACTTTATTAAGCTGTGCAAGGGCATGTAATTTGTCTAGTTCTTGGCATACATTTTATAATAGGAGCATAACTATGAATCGATTACTGCTAGGAAAACTCACTACAAAATTATTTTATTACTACAGCAGAATTTGTATTACAAAAATTACAGATAATAATTTATAATAAATATTAATCACTAAAATTAATATTTTTCGGAGAGGTGCAGATAGTACATGTTAATTTTTTTTTCATATTTTTGCTGAATTCCCTTCAACAGAAATATAACTGAAAAACTTGAGAAAAGAACTCTTTGAAAATATTCTTTTTTTTTTTTCAGTTAAATATGACACATGCTCTTTTTTTTCCCCAGAATTTATGAATACTAAAAATTGACTTTGTAACAGAAATGAACAGACTGTAATTTTTTTTACAATTTAACAGCTCTCATGTTTTGAATTGAGTAATAAATTACAGCTAAAATGTAATGAATTCAGCGTAAGTTTTTTTTTAATTTGATTGTACCTTATAGATGTTAAGTTTTTCATTTGTCATTTTTAATGTACTCTAAGGGATGAATCGGGTAGAGCAAGTGGAGTTTGATGGTTTTGTACATGGAAAATATACACAGATATTATTTTCAATAGCTTTGTGATTGAAATCATTCCAAAAATGTTAAAAGGTCTTGACTTTAATGTTGTTAACAGTGGTACAGGTTTGAGACAAAAGCTGAGAACAGTTTGTAGACATAATTGCTGAAATTAAAAAAACACTAAAATTAAACAGTTAGAGGGTACTTGAGTTAAACAATTGGGGAACATTTACGTTCTCGCTCATCAGCAGTTATTATTTTCATAATTTTTGTTTACTGCAATATATTAATTAATAGATAATCCTTGCAGGTTTGTGCAATCCATTTCCTTGACGAATATGCTGCACTACTTGGCAGAATCCGAAATACATCATCCACAGTGCAACGACAGTTTGACTTGTGTAATGATCAAAAGTGTAGTTCCCATGAGAAACGAAAAGTTTGAACAGCTGAAAGACTACTTATTTTGTATAGGGGACATTGCTGATATCATAGACGAGAGGAGTAAGGAGAACTCCACAATCTGCAAAGTCCATTTTACGTACGCAAGCCAAGCGTACATCACAATGTTACTATTGAATGAATGTCACTTTTCTTTGATCCCTTTGAAAGTTTCGGTGAAGCAGACGAAAAAAGAAAAAGAAATCTTTGGTGAAGTCAAAGTGAAAATATCCGACTACATGGAAAGAAATTATTTTCCCTGAGCTTTATATAATATGTGTAAGACAAACCGTACATCCTCGTGATAAATATTTGTGATATTTTTATGTATTAAAGTTTGGAAGATATAATAAAAAAAGTTTTCATTTTTAAAAATCTTGTTCTTCGTATTTTCAGTTTTCAGTACAATAGCTTTATTTTTAACAATTTAAAATGTACCGAAAAAAACAATGTGCTGCAAGATGTTCCTTCTATGATTGTCTAACTTGCATTCCTTTAACTTGGTAATCAATACCTGCCAAATAAATGAACGATTTAACATGATTTTCTTTCTAGAAAGTTGCATGATTTGTTATAAAAATATCAGATTCACACTCAAGCATCTTTTTTAAGTACATGTTTACAATTAAAAAATTAAAACAAATATTTTAGAGACATTTTAACTTAATTTGCAACTTCTTAAACCTGAACTACTAGATTGGCTATATAATTAAACATGGTCTCAAGTGCTGCCTTTGCTAGCATTTGCTTGCTTTTCTAGAACAATCTTATTTTAATACAAAACAAAAAAAAAAAAAAGGGAAAGGAAAAAAAAAAAAAAACATGGGAGATAAATGTTGCAAAAACTGAAAATTATATAGCATAACACATACTTTATTGGGGAAAATGTACAGACTTAAAATACTTCTTTTCAAAAGACATTTTATTTTAAAGCATACATATATTTTCTTATTTTGATCAGTGCAGTTTTAGCAAAATAAAATTTTGTTTTGCACAGATTAATTTAATTAAAATTAATGAAAACTTTTATAGTAAGTATACATTTAGAGGATAACAGAGCTGGACATTATATCATTGCTGAAAATCCCGATTTTATCAAAGCTTCATCCTAAAAGAGAAAAGTATGTCAGACAACATATTTTACAAAGCGCAAGATATGGATTAAACGCAAAAGTTCTGAAAAAACATTCATGCATTTTAATAAATATTTATCATCACAGAATTCTAGAAAAGTCTACGATGGAATGTAGAGAAATGTGAGCATCAAAAATCATGACTTTAAATTAAGACTTAACGCCTTTTTCGAGCTGAAAAGATTATTTCGTTACATTTTTCTATGCAAATGAATGCTAGGCTGAATTTCATAGGGTTGCACATGCAAATGCTATAATATTAAATTTCTAAATCAAAAATTTAATAATTTGCTCATTAAGGGGGCATAAAACTGGATATGCAAAATATGAAACAAAGGTTTTAGAACTTACTAAGTTATCTTTGAATATATTTTTTAGTTGCTTGATTATCTCCTCTTTATGTTTAAAAAAATCTGATTGATTCGTCATGCCTTGTTTCAATAGTTGTACGGCAGTTGCTCCAGTCTTCAGTTCTGAGGCCTTGATATATTTCATAGGATTAGGGGATATATTTAATAAATCTGTATGAGTCTGCAAAATTAATCATAGTTTACTAAAAATGCATTATATTAACTTATAATAATTTATTTTGTTCAATATCAAATCAGAAAGCTCTTTTTTTTTGTTCATTTTTATTGGGAAAAAATTAATGTCAACATTGTTCATATAGAAAAAATAAAATATAGTTACAACAACATATATTGAAATTTTACACAATTCAGCGGCAATTTTCTAATCATCATAAACTTGCTTTGTATTAAGCTAAATTTATTTTAGCCATTTCAATTAAAATTACTTACAGGCAAGGGTGGGCATTCATTGTTTGAAAAGCGTCCATCCCATATAGAAACTTCAATGCTGGCTGCCTCCTAAACAGGAATAAAATTAAGTTTTTTCCCACTTTTTAACTACAAAAAATGAGCTTGCTCTTAAAATGTTACACGGTACAAAAACAATAACACATCAGATAATTAAGGCAATTTTTGAAAATTTAAAAAAATTCTCAATAATTCTATGATTAAGTTTATGAAACAAGGATTTTATAATTTTTCTGAAAAAAAAATGCCCAAGAATTTCAAGATTCAAATGGCCAAAAATCAACAGGAGATGATGTTACCAGCCCTCTTGTGAGAACAAAATATTTCTCGTACATATGCTGTACTGTATCAACTCGAAATTCCAATCAAGTATTAAAATTGGCTTCAATTAAGTATTCAGGAACAGGGAAAAAAAAATGTCACAAACGTGCAGTTATATTTTTAGACGAAACAAATGTTTTAAAATGAAGTGCAGTCAGTGCACATGCTAAAAAAGTGACAGGAAATGAACAATTCTCATTTTTGTACCTGAAATTGTTTTGAATTTTACAGTGACAACAATTTTTGAAATGGGTTATTTTTCACGATTACAGTTTACTGATACCAAAAAAGTTTTGCTTTAAAATATTTTGTAGCCTCACACACGCACAGACATATATATAGAAAGACCAAAAAATTTCTTTCGACCACTCTTGAATCCCCCACGGCTGATGGGCTCTGGATTCAACCTTTCTCCTAGCACTTCTCCTAATGTGCCATTTTCTACTTCATTTTTACTATTTGTTTGTATTATTATATACTTGGCTTTTTAGTTTAGCTGCTTTGCGCATGTATGGGCTTTTGGTGTGGTCTCTTCGTCTTTCTTCTTACAATTCTGATATATATATATATATATATTAGGGTGATTCAAAAAAAATTTTTTTTTTGAATTTCTTTGGTCGTACCCCGCAGTTTTTTTAAACTATTCATGAATGTGATGTATGTAAAATTTTTGCTCAATTGAATAATATTTAGAGGTCGCGCAATGCGATCGAATTCTATTGAAAATTAGCAATTTCGAGAGTTGGAGTACATAACTTCATTACCCGAAATAATATTGTTCTTCATATAAAATGGAATGATTGAATATGTTAGTTTACTAAGTAATTAGTCAATAAAATAATATCTCAAAGTGAGTTGTAATGACCCCCCCCCCCCGCTCCAAAGCTGCATCATCTCTTACCTGAGTTTGGGTAGAAAATGCAGCTGCAAGCTCGGGCTGTGGTTTCTGTTTTCTTTTTGGTTGTTTGAGATATATGAGTTTATTCGGCTAAAACACATAGCATCCACTCTAGACAGGGCCCAATATAAGTGACAGAAAGCCACTTTGATAGTAGCTGCTACAGTACAAAGTATGGGTCAAAATGGGGAGGATTTGACAACGTCCATAAAACGGTAAAGGCAAACTATTTGCTCTGAATCGGCCGTTAACTTACTAAAGTCGTTTAAATCTATGACTTCCTTTGATAGTTCACCGGAACGAAACACTTATGCAAAATATATTGGGAAAATGAAGGAAGATCGGTGGGTTTCATACCAGTATTAGTATCAGGACCACAAGCATTGATGATTTACTTCTGGGTTCTAGTTAGTCAGGCACTAGAATTGCTACGGCAAATGCTGCTGTGCGATAGCCAGTTAGATAAATGGGAACTTACTGAGCTCGTACGTGGTATGTGTTTCGATACGACATGCAGTGCCGGTACTAAAGTTGGAGCAAGTTTGAACTTGGGAAAAAGAACTAGGGAAGCAACTTTTATATTGTGCTTTCCGCCATTATATTTTAGACATTGTGTTTTCTGTGGTATTACAACCAAAGTCTATTCTAGTCTTGGTCTTTCGGTATTTTAACTGATAAACCAAGAAATAGGCAGAATTGGGGTATTTGATTGTGTGCAGTGTCAAATGCGGTGTTCATACAATTGTGTGGAACCATCCACTGCCATTTTATCTACAATACTGCTTTTTAAGCGGTTTCAGCAATCATAGTCAAGGATAAAACATTCTAATTTTTAACCTGGAGTGAGAAACGATGAGGTTGAGGAGTTGGTAGCCAATTCAGAGCAACGTGCAACTAGTAATGGAAGTTGCGCAAAGTCAACTTCTGATGACCCATGCAAAAGAAGTGTCCAAGGAAGATACTAGAGCTTAGTGTGATTTTCTTGAGCGGAGCACCCTTCTCTTGGTGTTTGTTTTCGTGTCCCAGGAGCGGTTCATCGTGTTATATCTGTGTTAAAGATTCTTGATGGCTTCAAGTTTATTTCACAACCAGTTCAAACTTGCAGCCGGACAAAGAAAAGGTATTCGTAACATATGAATGTGATTTATTTCACATTCTTATCGTTAATGGGAAAGAATATCTAAGAGCTGGGTTCCCAGCAACCCTTTTTGTGCAAGCACTGAAAAATGATTTGGAACATTTTCAGCATCCTTATTCATGTAAAGAAGAAACTCAAAATATATCAGCTGTTTGATCCTGAGAATTGGAATCTTCAAGATAGCTATCAACAAAGCTTTGTACTACCGAAGAAACTGAGGATTGTAAATGACAATACAGGATGGCTTGGCCCTTATTGAAGCATTTGTTAAGACTATCACTAACGACGAAAAACAAAGACAGTGTCTTCTTCAAGTGGTACAGGAACACAGAAAAGGTTTCAAAGTTGCAAAAATGTAATCTTAAAGAGTATTGCAAGAATTAATGAGCGAACTACTATATATTTAATGTATTTAAATTTGTTTTTTATATTTTTTCTGTATTTGATTAGTTTTCATACTCTTCTGCATTTCATTGGTTTTTCAGATAGATAGTTCATTTTATGATTGCAAGTTTTTTTCTTCAGAAAAAAAACCAGCAATAAAGTAACTTTATTATTATCATTTACATTCGCATTTGTGCCACTATCACAAAATTTGAAGTCCTCCTAAAGGTAAACATAGTTTACTAAAATTTTGGACGAATAATTCAGTGTATATAAAGGCCTAAATAAGACGGTAAGACGAACAAAAATACAAAGGCAACTTTTTTCCATAGATATCATTTACATTCACGTTTTTATCAATATCAAGAAATTTCAAGGCGTTTGCGCGACCTCTAACTATTAATATATTTTGTCAAAATTTTGCAAATAATTAGTGTATATAGTGGCACAAAATAAGAGGGTAAGACGCACAAAAATACAAAGTTTATTTTTTTCCATACATTTCTGAATCACCCTAATATATATATATATATACATATACATATATATATATATATATATATATATATATATATATATATACATATTTGAGAATCAGCTCCAACATCCATGCAACTTTCTTTACAGAACATTCACCTATGGCATATCACACAATATAAAATTATATCAGGATATGTCAATAATTTGTTTTTAAGGTTTAGTTAAAAGAATTGAAGTAAAATTGGGAAAATTTTCGATTTTCAGTTTTTGTTCAGGAAAATTTCTTGATTTTTTTTCTGATGAAATTTTATCTTCAGAACAAATAAGCAACACTTATGGGTAGTTCTGAAAGCAAAGTGACATTATTTGCCCAGTTCAGGCAAGGGCACAGCAGGGTAAATTTTTATTTGAACTTTTGTTTCTAAATAATTGAATCTTTCGGAATACTAGCTGTTATGAGAGAGATGGTTTGAACAGTTTTTCTGCACAAGTGATAGGTTGTTGAAAAATGCATGCAAATATTACATCAGAACAGTATTATCTTCAGATCACATAAAAACTTACAAATACTTTGACTTGACTCTTAAATTTTTTGCATATATAATCCAATGGCAGATAACTTAGTTTTTCAATTATGTCATCTGAAGGCCTTCCCTTGAGTAAAGGAATATGGTGAATGCCGGCATATACAGAGCCTCTAGATAGAAAATTTGTGGGTTAACAAAAAAGTTCAGATTAAATGATAATTAGATACATCAGCATCATAGCAATCCTAATGATATATTGCCTTAACGCTTGTGAAATTTCTCCAAAATGTTATAGGTTTCATAACGTTTCAGTTTTAAAAAAGGTGTGTTTTAAGAAAACTAGCATAAAAAGATAATAAAATAATTTAATTTGTATTTTAAAAATTTTTATGATTTAAAAAGCAAGAAACAGTCAAACTTTTTTTTTCAGTATTGAGCAGAAAAAATAAGTCTATGAAGTTTTAAACTCTCATATTACATTCATATTTTACCTGAATTGAAAGAAAATTTTGAAGAATTGATTTAAAAAAATTTTCTGTCTTTAGGCCCAGGGGTGATGTGAGTTTAAAAAAATATCTGAAAGTTTTAAAGAAAAAGTGGGCGGGGGAGTGAATTTTTAAAACCAAGGCCCCTATTACTTAAGCACACCTAATTTTATAATTATACATACATAATAATTAATTTCCTTTCATAAACTAACACATTTCATATATTCAAATAGTTTTTAGTCAAAATACTGTACATGCATTTAATTAAATTGTAAATGAGGAATAATGTTACTTTTGAGCTGGTGATGAGCAATTATCTCCAAAAAAATTTTCAAGGAGAAAGGAAAAGTCTAACAGAATTACTGTTTGTTGTGCGAAAGCATTTATAAAGTAATGAAAGTTGCATTTGTTACATTTTGTTGCATTTCATTTATTTGTCTCCTAACTAAGGGTAATAAGCATCAAAAGTTCAAAAGTGAGAAAAATTTGAGTCTCATATCGGATGCAAATAAAATAATTTACTAAGGTAAAAAAAACAATTAGAATTTTCATCCCAACATTTCTATTTGATGAATATTATTAGTAAGTATAGGTATAATCATCAAAAATTCGAAAAAGAAAAAAAAAAAAATCTGGAGGCGGGAAAATAAAAGCATAATTAAAAATATTTTATTTCCGGTATTTTCGAACATGAAAATACTAGAATTGATCATAAAAATACCGGAAATCCGGTAAAATACCGGAACACAATCACCCCTGTTTAGGCCTTCTAGAGACGAGTTGGGCTCATTTCTGAAAGTCCAAGCCTGCCGGAGCTCGAACAAATACCTCCCAAAACTAAGCCCACCAGAGTGGGCTCGGGACAGGGCAGAGCCCGGCTCATCTTTAAGGCCTTAATTTCTGGAAATTTTGCATATACTTAAAAGCAGACCTAATTTGTTTGACACAATAAACGGCACAAAATGGCAGGGTCTGAAGGGAAAGTCTAACCTAGAGACTGGATGGCATTCAATAAGTTATTGCTCCCTTTTCTATTCCCTATTTTCCATTAGTATGGAATAGAGATGAAAATGGTCGGAAAAAAACCGGAAATTTTCGGAAAAAAACCGGTTTTTTTTCCGTTTTTTTCCGAGGAGGTTTATTTCCATTCCGGAAAAATTGAATTTTTCCATTCAATTTTTAAGAAAGAAATGACTAGAAAATTTTTTGTTTGTATAATTGTTAGAAGCGTTAATTTATTGAATCCTGCATTTTTGTTTTTCATTTAAATCCCCTAAACATCTTGATGCAAAAGCATATAGCCATTATTTTCGTTTTTTTTCCTTATTTAATTACATTGCAGGTATCAAAGAGCATTTTTTTTTTTTTTGAATCGTGTACAAAATACTAGTTTTTTTAGGATAATTATGAAATTTGGATACTGAAATTGTGCTAAAATGTTCAATTTCTGGTCATACTCCCCGATAATTTTCAGGTTGGAAAGCAGAAAAAAAAGATAAATAAAATTTATCCAGTTTTTAAGGAAATACTACACAGAAACTTTTTTAACAAAACCAACGTCCTTTTAGTGAAGAACTAATTTTACTTCTTCATGAACATGAAATGAATAAGCATAACTTCAGCCACAGAACGAGGTTTCCGCTGACTATGCGAACTAAATGTATATTGCCGTGCTTGCTAAGCACATAGTAGAATCTGCAATTGAGCTCAAACTGAGATATTGCATTTTAAAGAGCTGCGCCTCCATATATTTTGTTGTGATGACTTTTTATTCAGCAGATTAAAAAAAAAAAAGTTTTCAATCACAAATGACTACAAAACATTTTATTAATAACACGTACGAAACAGAGAGCAACCTCTGGTTAATAACTCTGGTTTTATTGAAAAGTTGGGGTACGACCATTGTGCTTAGCAAGGCAGTGCAGTAAGTTGAAACTCCAGTTTAAATTTTGTTCAGGTTTAGTAACCATTACGCAGTTTATAGTTTTCTATTAGAAAGGTTAAAAAAAAGTCATTTAATTTTTATTTGGATTTAGATTGGGTGGGGAAAAACCAGAACTCAATAGGTTTCATTTTTAGATAGGGTGGTTATATTGCAAAGGAGAAAAATCATTCTGATTTTTCTTTCAAACACTATTTTTGATGTTTGAAAGTATCTACTTATTATTTTAAGTTTTAAAGGCAGTCTAAAATAGAAAATTTAATTGTAAGGGATAGACACACTTTATCCAATATTAACAGTGAAATGACGATATGATTCATTTGTGGGGTTTGAACAATAAAGCTTTGAGTCATAAAACAGAAAGGCTATTTTTTTCCTATTAAAACCTACCTAATTATGCGTATTTCTGCCATCAGGAAAAATAATATGTGTTGATTACATATATTTTTAATGATTAACCTTTTAAATGATCCAAGAAAAACAAAACTATTAAAAAACGCTCTTTTTAATTGTAAAAAAGTCAATTTTTCATTTTTTTCCAAATTTTCCGGAAAAAAACAGGAAAAAAACCGGTTTTTTTCCATCACTTCAAAATTTCCGGAAATTTTACATCTCTAGTATGGAATAAACTCTGGAATTATCTGGTTTAATTATACTTTTCCTAAATTAGTTTAAACTAATCTACTTCTTTGATTCTGAGTTAAGTTGCTATATATTTTAATTTAATTTTAATTTAATATTATTTGTTGACATTTTTTGCCCTTATGAGAGACTATTTTGCTCTTTTCTTATTTTATTATTTTGTCCATGTTCCTTTTCAACAGTAATATTTTTTGTACATAACTTTTATTTGACTTGACTTGCATTACTGAAATTTTACCTATACTCTGATTTTTTCTTAAACTTTTTATACAAATTTGTTCTCTTCCTTCCCCTCCTTTTCTAGCCTCTAGCCCTTTTGTTTGAGGGAAAAGGGTGGGGGGAGTCTACTTTGTTAGATTAAAACTATTTTCCTAATTGAAAAATGTGTCCTTTTTTATTGCTACATGTGTAAACATTTTTTTTTCTTGTCTGTCAATTTTTCATATTTTCTTCCATCTTGTTGTACTTAAGCTCTTGAACATCTTAACTTATTTTCATTCTGTATTAATAATTCTGCAATAAATTATTTCACCGATTAAGGGGGGGGGGGGGAATGTTGCCAAGAATGACAGTTTTATTAAACACTTTTTTTTTGAACATTTAATTAAGTTTATTAGTTAACAGCAGAGTTGGGAGGATTTAGATTGTGTGTAGAAGAGAAAAAGAAAAATTTGAAATTAAATTTCTCAGAAGTTTAAGTTTAAATAACAAACTGCAGAAGAGGAATTGTTTATGTGAAAAACAAATGGTTAAGAACAAATTGCTAAATATTATCCACTTATAAACAGTATATTTACCTGTTAAAACAAGTCATAGCAGTCCAAGCAATAGCATGTTGTAAATTAAATTTTGGACTTTTTCCTTCCTTATCTAATATTTTTCCAGTGGCTGAATTAAATCGAGGTCTTAGCCCGTAAAGTGAAAATAAAATAAATCCCTGATCATCATAATCGGGCTTAACATTCTATAAGAGAAAATATTCGATATATAGTGAAAGAGCAATACATTTACATAATACAATTCATTATTTATTTAGAATATATAAAATTAGAAAATATATAACAATTAGAAAGATATCCAGTACTTTAATTGCAGTGCAGACTACAAGAAATGCCAAATTTTCTACAAAAATTAAGAAAACTTACTTTGGGTTCATCCGACCAATCAGGTGCTCTTTGAGGACTGTCTAGTTCTAGATTTTCAGTCACAAAACTTATAACTTGAGTGTTTCCGCTTCCTATTTTTGTCTCTTCTCCGGGAAAAACTTGTGCCAAGCACTGTAAGTACCTGCCCTCAAGAAACACTGAAAATATTTTTTTGAAAATTATTATGCTAAGGATTTCTAAGAGTCAATAAACCATTACAAATCTACCAAGTCTGAACAATTACATTTATATACTTGTTGTCAACAGCTTAAGTTTTCAGTCATGGTTTAAGACTTTCATACTCATAGTACAATGATTTTTTATATTTACCAAGTTAAACCATTTATTCAGTTATTAGACATCATAACTAATGACCTTAATTATTTAACAATTTCACAAGCATGCACTGAATTTCCCTTATCAAGAAAAAATATAATATTTCACATTGTTAGTAGGATACTTTAGTTAAATTTTTCATTGTAATAATTTTAAGACATTGAACTAATCTTACACGCAAAATTTAAGCAGCTTTCAGAAACTACCGTATTTTCCTGTATATAATCCGCCGCGGAGTATTATCTGCAGTGCCCTCCCCCCCCCCCCCCAAAAAAACCTTGTATAATCCGCAGCGCCATATAGTCAGCAATTTTTTTTTTTTTGGTGAATGTTTCGCTAGATTAATGCGCATTTCTTATCAGCTGAGAGGCATTTCTTATCAGAGGTGTGTCACATACGTCATAGATGGGTCCCGCAGTAGACTACCTTTCATTGGCGCTTTTTGTTTTGCTCCCTGCAGCTTGCGACTGCAAGGGAACCTAAAACGCAGCTGGCTGCCTTCTTGGTGTTCGTAATTAGATTCGCCATGTCTGAGCATAGTTATAGCTTTTTTTCTTATTTGCATTACGAAAGGATTTAACTTTTAAGATTTTAAGGCAATCTGTAATAGAATACTAAAGTGATAATTCAGGATAAATATAATTCAACATAATGATTAAAATTATAAACAATGAATAGTACAGAATCAAAAAAAAAAAAAAATATTGGGAAAATAATTCAGAGCATTAATATTTTACGAAAGCAGCTGCTAAACAACAAGGATCATTAGCACAAAAAAATCATTAGCATATTTGTCATAGAAAAAGGTTATTGGTTACACAATTGAGATACTGTTAACAAAATAAAATACTAAATTAAAAAACCATATTTACAACTACTTGCAACTATTTACTGAAATCATCAAAATCAGATTCGTCAGACTCTGACATAAACAATTTCATGGCATCTTCATCACTCAATACATTAGAATTCTCCCGAATTTTCGTTCTGCAAAACGTGAGGAAGTCTTCGTGTTTTTTCTCCCAATCGTCCAGCAGTTTTCGTCCCACCGTTGACCGCGTACGGACAGCTAGATGGCTCCTTAACATGAAGTGGTAACATCACGTGGGCAAGCGCCGAAGTTGTCAATCCTCATCTCTCTGGCAATGACTTTGGCTTTCAGTTCAATATTAATTGTGGAGACTGCTCTTCCGTTTTCCCTTTCGGCCAGGACCCAAAATTCCGGCTCCAATTCCGGCCAGTGAGGCTTCCCGCGTCTGTCGGCTCGTTTGCGGCGGTCGCATGTTTTGAACTTGGACTTATTTTTTCTCCAAAGCCTGACATTGGACTCTTCCACGTTGAAAATCCTTGCAGCCTCCCGATTCCCAACATCAGCAGCTTTTTCAATAACTTTTAACTTAAAGTCTGCCGTGTAACTAACACGTTTTCGCTTAGTAGAAGCAACGGTTGAAGACATAATTCAGATCAGGATGCAAACGCTAACAAGCACGAAAAAATCAAACGAGAAATGAAATTGGGTCAAGCATCTCTCGCTTCAAAGTTCTTTGATCATGACGTCATGGAGAACGGATGAGAAACCTGTTTGTGGGCTGACGCTTTCGATTCAAATGAATGTATTTCTCTGCGCTATGAAGCGACACTCCTTTTTACAACTTTATGGTTAAAGAAACAGGCTTAAAAATGTATGAATGTCACAAACTAATTTGATTTCTGAAGTGGAGAGGCTAATTGCACCTGAAATTCGGACACTGCGCCAAGAACTATTTTTTTTTTGCTTCTCGGTTTATTTCTGTTAGACAAATGCATAAGTTAATCTCACTCCTTACCTTAATTTTATCTTGTTTAAAGAAATAAACTTGTATCAAACATTGCTTATGTAACTCCTACTATCAACTGACTTGAGTGCATCGTTCGGAACTGGGATTCCCGTGCACATGTAGTAGGCGGAGCTAGTTCATGACGCACCAGAGGTGGTGTCTCGCCATGTGCCAGCAAAACCAATCGGTGATGACACGTGTAAATACACACGTAGATGACATGATAAATTTAATAATATTACCATGAAAAACTAATAAAGTACTAGTAATTATAATCTATGAAATTAAAACAATAAATTTTAATACATAGCTTCATACAATATATAAAGTACAATGTAATTTATATATTGTACAAAGTGTAATAAGTACACTGATTTGTAAAATGGAGAAAAAAATTATGTGAACAAAACATAAAAGAGTAACACTAAGTTTGATTTAAATTCTTAAACTATTTTTGACTTACAAGGAAGTCCAGAAACTTTATCCACAAGAACCATGAGTCCATGATCTTTATTATATGCAACATATCTCTGATAAGGAAAGTCTTCTACGTCAAAGCCTTCCTTTTGCAAATTTTGTTGAATAAGCTGACTTATGGTTGAATCACTCATTGAAGCTAAAAGCAAGTTTATTTCAGGCATGAGTGTGTAATAGCTACAGACATAGATGTGACATACAGACAAAATTCATATTTTAAAAAAAAAGAGAAAATCTTATTGTGCATTTGAAAAAAAAAAAAAAAAAAGTTAAGCATACTTTTGAAAGGGAAAATATATAATGCAGACTGTTTAGGATGAATAAATAGTAAACAGTTAATATAATATGATTAGAGCAAATTCTGGATTATCCATCATCATTAATGTAGCAGTAGCTCAATGCTCACAAGATTCTATTCCAAAAAAACTAGCATTTGTGAAATTCGGAGTAGACTGTTCATAAGATTGAAGAATATAATGCAGAAGTTCTCAAATATTCAGATTATCACGGATTCCTACATGAAAACAAATTTACTTTGTAGATCCTTTCCCTACACAAAGGGGGAAAAAATGTATAACATTATTTATACATTGCTCTATGTACTTACACATTTTCTATGTATTTTTTAGAACTACTGCATAGTTTTCAAAACTTATCATTAATATTTTGGGTTGTGATAGTAAATTTTATTGCAAAAACCAAAATATGGGAATAAATGTTTTCGATTATTTCCACAAGTTTACTAGTAACAACAATCTTATTGAAGATAGTGCGCAAAACAATTTCAGGCTTGTTTTAAAATCCTCTTTGGCATGAGGCAATACAATTTTTTTTTTTTTGGGGAGGGGGGGGGGGTAATGAGTTGAATCTATGAATTTCTTTCGCAGAGTTTGCTGACTTAATTTGTTTTTCTTAACTAGAACTCTATGTTTAGTCTAGAAAACTCTGTTTTGTTCAGAAAAGAAAATGCAGAATTAATGGTACCTCGATCAAGTCCACTCCTAGCAGTTTTTGAGGAGTTCAAGTTTCAGACAGACACTCACAGGTTTTATTAATATAGAGATTATCAAATTACTGGAATTAGTTACAAGCTTGTTTTAAAACCCTCTCTGGCATGAGGCAATAAATTTTTATTATTTTTTGGGGGGGGGGGGTGTAATGAGTTGAATCTGTGAATTTCTTTTGCAGAGGGTGCTGACTTAATTTGTTTTCCTTAACTAGGCCAGGAAAGAGACATGTTTACATACTCAAAAATGAATTTGAAGCTTTTACCGAACTCTACCTGCGAGAGAGGATTGCGCTCACACAATGGTGACTTTTACTTGCTTGTTCCGAAGGACTGAGAATAGTTGAAAAATGGTCAAAAAAAAAACTTAATTGATATCTCCATTAATTAAAATTGCACAGCTACAATATTGGTTGTTTTGCTTAGAAAAGAAAATGCAGAATTAATGACCTTGATCAAGTCTACTCCTAGCAGTTTTTGAGGAGTTCAAGTTTCAGACAGAGGCTCACAGGTTTTAATAATATAGAGATTATCAAATTACTGGAATTTGTTACAATAGTTGTCTACTGAAAACTAGTCTTAGCTTCTTTCTTAGTTCTTATTTCTCCAACAGATCCAACTTTCTACTAAAAGTAAAATGAATAAAAATGTGCAATAAAAAAAGCAAACTAAGTACTAAAAAAGTGCATGGGGAGGCGGAATTATTGTTCATGTGTCAATAATTGTAAAACTTTGCATATTTCAGTAGTAAGGCTTTTAACTTTGGTTTTTACAAGTTTTCAAATTTTACTTAAAAGCTTTTACAGGGTTGCCACAGGGAAAATGTCACAAAAAAGTAGCAAAAGTCGCCTAAAAATACTAAAAAAGTTGCAAAAAAGTTGCCTTGAAAATAAAAAAAAAGTTGCAAAAAAGTAGCCATGAAAAAAAAAAAAAGTTGCTGAGCTGCAAAGCAAAGAAGCTGAATAGAAACATGTGACAAGCTAAACTGAATATGAGTAACGCTTTAAAACAAGTTCAAAAAAATAGACAGGTTTTGGACCGATGCATTAAATTAAAGATACAAATGAGGAAAAAAAACAAAAGAGTACAATCGAGGTTATTTACTTTACAAGACTGCTACCATTCAAAAGAAAAACTAATAATATACTTATATAAATACTGAAAATTTATTCCGAAAATCCATGTTTTTGGTTTTTTACAGAAAAATGATTCTATCAAAGTATTTTCCTGTTGTTCACTAAGCAATTTAATTTATTTTCTTCATCTTCACGCTCTCTTTCCCTATTCCTCAACTTTATACTGCCTTCTAACATACTCTGAGCTATTCTAATACTTTCAGTGTCTTTTGCTTCAATAGCTGATTTTAGCCTCTGGTTTGCCTGTTTAAAAAGTACATCAGCTGATTTTTGAGTGTCTTTTCTCTCTCTCTATTTACTTTTTCTTCTAACTTTTTAACAGATCCCTTCAAACTTGACAGCTTTTCTTGTTCTATTTTTCTTTGTTTCAACTTTGCTTCATTTTCTTCTTCTAACCTCATTTGCTCTTCTTTCTTTTTCTTCTAGTCTTCAAGGTAGAACTGGTATGATTTGCGTGCACCGAAAGCTAAATTTAAAAGTTCTTTATCAATTTGGAATTGTGTAACTGTAGAATAGCGTTTCAGAGCATCATATAATAAGCGTGTCATTCAATACACATTCTGACATCAAATATTTATCTTCTGAAAGTACTCTCCTGCATATTGAAAACCCCCCTTTCTATTTCACTATTACCATGAGACTAAATGTGACTAAAAATGAATGTTACTTTCTCTGACGAAAATTATTAAAATTTTGGTGGCTTAGATGGATTATAATTCTATTGGCTTGACTAGAGAAAAGATCCGATAAGCATATGCTGTGCCGCTTTTACATTAAAATCTGGCTTATTTGGGACAGTTTCCGAAGAGGCTCAAGCACAATTCTTTGTTTTTTTTTTTATGATTCCCGATTCAGTTGTTCATCTACTTAGCTGTCACGTGCTGTTTTCGACCCAAGTAGAAGTTTTGTAAGATAAAGGGGCAAATTGTCAGTTCGAGCCCTTTTTACAGTTCCTTCATCCTTAAGAAATATAATTTTTATTGGCCTTTTTGATCGATACGCATGTCTGAATTTGCTCTCCACGAAGTAAAAAACAATGCAATATCATACGAGGGCCAATTTAAAAGACGAAAAATTAGCAAATTGATTTCATTTCCAAATTTCGGCTTTCAAACTTTCTCTTCTTCTTTACACGAGAACTACAGGGAGTTTGGGAGTTTGAGTATTCATTCAGCAATCCCTGCACCTTATAGTCGAAGCAAAAAGCCCCACCTTTCCTCCAACAATTACCTTTCAAGAGATATTTGCATAAAATCTGACTTTTGTCTAAATTTTTGCAAGAGCAAAAAAATATGTCTTTTGTTATTTCCGATTTTCGTTTCGGTTATTTTTAAAAACTCCAGACACGTATTTGGGACAATATTATCTACCCGCAGTAGAATTTGAAAGCATTTCGCTGAATAGTTTTCTTTTTATTCATATATTCGCATTTTGTCTAAAGTATTGCATCACACTGTAGCTGCCCTGTGCCCAGTCGAGATTGCTGCTAAGATCTGCACTGTATAAGGTTTCAGCTTCCGGAAAAGCTCAGATATCGGTAACGTACGAAGTATGCAAATCAGTGCCATACAAGATCGACTTTCGTTTTCATATCACTTAAGCCAAGCCCAACTTGTTGATTAGATGCAGTGGATTGGTGCAGCCCATAACATTTATTTAGGGAAGGTTTTATTCCTGAAATGGAAATGATTTAAAACCATGGGTGAAAGAAAATCTCCAGGAGTTTCAAAAGAAAACTAACGTCAGGGGAAAAAGTCTCCAAAAAAGCAGATTCAGTGAAAAATAGTAGCTTTTTGGCTTGTTTTTGCATAAAAAAATAGCTAAAGTCGCCTTGTGTCCAAAAAAGTAGCAAAAAGTAGCATTTAAGTATCCTGTGGCAACCCTGCTTTTATGATCTAACCTTGTCCAAATAGGAGTGTAGCTTTGTCACGAATTGTATCCCCAATACTTCCGGTGTCCTTGTAATGCTTGTACAGTTTCTTTTCTGATTCGTTAGGTTTTGCTTCTTCAGAATGATAATAACCACTCTCATACTCAGGAGCAGGAATAAACTCCTACAACAAGGAGTAAAATTGTTTATTTAAAAAGCAATAAAATAGGAGCCCAAAAAAAATTTCACTTTGCTTACTTACATAAAATTCATATTTTTTATACTGTTTTACAAATACAAATGCGAAGACCAGCAGCAGACTCTGGGCCCAACTGGGCTGGTCCTAGTCAAATTAAAGACCCCAATGAAGATCAATGGCCCTCTTAAAGCTATCTACTCCATTGTTCCTTACCACCTCTTCCGGTAAACTGTTCCAAGTTCCCACTACCCTGCTAAAATAGTAATTTTTTTGAATTTCCAGATTAGCCTAAGATTTGAACAGCTTAAAACAATGACCCCTTGTCCTACTTTCTGTGCAAAAATCTAACCCTGCAACATCATTCATTTTAATAAATTTAATTAACTCAATCATATCCCCTCTGGTTCTCCTTTGCTCAAGACTATACATATTAAGCATACTAAGTCTGGAATCATAGTCTAAATTAGAAAATCCATTTACTAACCTTGTAGCCCTTCTTTGTACCCTTTCCAATAAATTAATATCTTTCTTCAGATAAGGAGACCAAAACTGAACAGCATATTCCAAATGAGGTCTTACCAAACTTCTATATAGAGGCAGAAGAACCTTCTTAGTCTTGTTTGAAATAGATCTATTTATAAACTCAAGCATCCTATTGGCTTTGTTACTAGCTATGCTGCACTGTTGGCTAAACTTGAAGTCCTGATTTATTAAGACACCTAGATCTATAACATTATCTGCCTTACTAATGACTGAACCCTGTAAATAATAGTTTGTATGCTTAATTGCATGACCTAAATGCAGCACTTGACATTTCCCAACATTTACTGCCATACCCCACTTGTCTGTTCATTTAGTAATATGATCCAAATCCTGTTGCAGCTGATTTACTTGTTCGTCATTTTCTACAACCCCCATAATTTTTACATCATCAGCAAAACATTTCATGTTTCCAGAAACATTTTCATGGCTATCATTCATAAAATAATAAACAAAAGGGAACCTAAAACTGATCCTTGGGGAACCCCACTTAAAACCTCACTCCATTTAGAATAGTTACCCCTATATATATATACTATAGGGTATATATATATATATATACACTATATAATAGTTACCCCTATACAATACATTCAATTATAGTTATCAAACACTTGTTGTTACATCTCAAAGTTGATGATAAATTTGGCAACAAAAATGCGACACTGAATCAAGAATGAAAAATGAATCTCCATAAAAAAAAATTCTGCATTGGCTTGCAAGAAACTAGTTACAAATATTTAAAATGCTTTTTTGCTCCTTTTGGGGCACTATTATAATGTATTTTTGTTTTGGTTCCTTTCAGTTCATTTAATTTTGATTGCAGTAAAACTTTGCTTATCTTGACTAACTGGGCCTAAAGACAACCCGTACAGTATAAGTAATAATAAGCAACATAGCTAGATTTAACTTTTATTGCGGCAAAAAAAAACAATGCTTTGTGACATAATTACATAGGATTGTTTCTTGCAAATATTATTATAATTTAAAGTTCAGCTGCAACGGTAATTTCCATCATTGAAAATAGCAGAGAAAAGTAATTGCACAGCATATCTTTTCAAACATCAGGCTAGGCATTATGAATGTAACGAGTAAATTGTGGAACCATGTACCTTGAAATTTTACAACAAAAGCAAGTAGTAAGATTAGTTGAGCAAAATATAAGTGCAAATACAATGCTCAAAACAATTAAGGGAGCACATGGTTTTAACAAAATTACGCAAATATGTATACCAATAAGTAACATAAAATGAATCGTTCTTAATTCAAAGCCTACCAGGAGAAGGAATAAGATAATTTTATAAACAAATTAAAGTTGATGAGGCCAAAAACCATAAAAAGAAGATAAGCGGGGAAATCGGGATATTGCAGAAGCGTCCGTTTTATTGCCGTTACTGTTAAATTCGATAGCGCAATAGTTTTTTTACATTTTTTTCTGGAGACAAGGTTACTTGAGAATGTCTCAACAACGTGATTTACTGGAATCCATGCCATGGCATGTTATAGGCAGGCTGGAATCCGGGTCAACACAACGTTGTGTCGCGGATGATGTTGGAGTCGTCAGAAGTGTTGCAAGGCTGTGGAAATGATTCCAAGAAAGAGGAAATGTTTGACATCGATCAGGGCAAAGCCAGCCATGCGCCACTACAGCAACTGATGACCGGTATATACGGTTAACAGCCCGTCGAGACAGAATAGAGAATGCTACGCATCTGCAAAGGCAGTTGCTCTTGGCAATATTACGAAGGGTGTCCAGCCAAACAGGACGTAATGGGCTTCATGAGGGAGGGCTCTATGCACGTAGGCCAATGGTCTAAATTTTGTTGACCCCCCCGCGACTGTGTGGCCCGAAGAAGACGGACTGCTGAACATCGAAATTGGGAGCAACATGGTAGGAGCCAAGTGCTGTTTACAGAGGGGTTGCAATTAAGTCTGGAGAGTGACAACGGACTTGTTCTGGTATGGAGGAACAGGGGCACTTGAAACAATCCCGCGTTCGTTTGTGAAAGGTCACAAAACAGACCGAGCTGGTTTGGTGGTATGGGGTGGAATGAGCATAGGCGGACGTACGGGCCTGCATATCATTTGGAATGGCACTTTGACGGGCCAAAGGTATGCAGACGAGATACTGAGACCTCATGTCATCCCTCACGCTGGAGCTATTGGATATTCCTTTGTTTTTCAAAACAATATTGCTCAACGCTGAGAGCTCGTCTGATGGAGAACATGCTTGAAACTGAAAAATACAGCGTATGGAATGGCCAGCGTGCTCTACTGACCTGAATCTAATCAATCATGTTTAGGACATGGTCGGACAATGCATTGCTGAGTGACAAAGGTCGCCTGTTACTGTCTGAGACTTGGAGATTGCACTTCTTGAGGAGTGGAACAGTACTCCCCAAATTCATGCCCATAAGCTTATCGCATCCATACCAAACAGGTGTGCAGCAGTCTTAGCTGTTCAAGGAGACCACACGCCTTATTAAAACACATGCAACATGTCTAAACAGTACCTTTTTTTCATTTTTTACATGTAACCAAAATGTTGCCCAAAATCTCCTTTTTATGTTTTTTCCACATTTTCAAAGAATTCAAGATTAATTCCAAAGTTTTTAGGTCATTTTTTCTGTATTGTGCATTGATGCATGCGTACTATCTATTGTACGCCAATCCGTGGCTGTCTTGCACGGTTTTCTTCACTTTTTTGCTTGCTCCCCTAATTGTTTTGAGCAGTGTAAAATAGTAATTAAAAGTTAAAAGTTTTAAATTTTTAAAAAATTGTTCTTATTTGTATTTCTACTAATGTTGCCTCATTTTACTCTTACCTTAGTTTGATTGTTCTTACAAAAACAAGAGCTAGGTTTAGAAGTATTGTATCAAAATATGAAATCTGTTAATACTTCCTTAACATTAAGTTTTTTAGAGTACAAAAATTTTACATATGAAAAGTTTACCACAACAAAATGCTGACAAATGAAAAGGCACATAATATTAACCTACTTTACTATGAGGCAAAACTCTAAGAAGGATTGTTATGCCAGGTAGTAGAGGGTTATCATCCATATGAGATGCAAGCATATGTTCTACATTAAAATCAGGATCAGGAACACCATGTCTTACACGAACCTGATGGCCACCAGTTCTCAAAACAGCTTGCTAAGGAAAAAATGCATCTTTGTCATAAAATAAAGGGAAAAAATATTTAGACAAATGGTTTGTAGGACGCAAGATGTGCGCACAACAAGTGCGTTGGGAATACAATGTATCTATGTAAAACTGTAAATGTGTAAATACCCAGCTTGCGTACCATTAAATACTTAAACAAAAAATAGCACTAAAACATTCAGTAGTATATTATCATTTAAAACAAAAAAATAAATAAATAAAATAATAATAAAAAAAAGAAAGAAAAAAGGAAAGTCACATTGTAATCATTGAGGCGTTTAAAAAGTAAGTAGTTTATTTGCTAGGCAAAGCATGTAGCAATCATTTTAATTCAAAAATTAATTCTTCTTTAAAAATTTAATTCAGAATAAAATTTTAAACTTGTAAGCTTATGAATAATTAAGGTTTTTTAAAAACATTTATAAAAATTAGAACAGTTAGAAAATATATCGAAAAGGGGAGAGGGAGCAGGGCAATTTACACATTAAACATTATCCCCAATTCCTTGAAAGAAAATAATTACAAAGCATTTCAATACAAACATATTAGTTATATTAGCCACTACTAGCTCAAACAATAAAGTAAAATAAAAAAGAAAATGTTTCATACTCAGTGATCTTATAATTTCAGCTTTTAAACGAAAGAATACTTAATAAAATATGTATATCATTAACCTGATAGGAATTTTCTAACATAGAATAAAGTTGATGAGGTTAAAAACTTTTGCCTACTGATGAAAATCCCAAAGAATCACATTATTATATAATATAATTTTATAAAACAAAGCATATACCAAATACAAGTACCCCATTTTAATTACACAGGTCTGCAAAAAAAAAACACTTTTTAAAAATTGTTTTGATTTAGTTAACTGATCTTTATGTAGTTTTCTGCGCTGATTTCAAAAATGGCATTAGGTTTTTTTTCTATCACGTAAGGCTTGCCTACAAAATAAAGTTGACGTTTTTGAATAAAGTACAAAAAAAAAAAAAAAAAAAGTAATTTTGATTTTTTTTTTAATTTTAACAAAGTAAAAGCAGAAAAATAATCAAACCTAGCTAAAAAAGCATAAAAGTGATGGACATGTGTTGCAAAGTTATTATAAGTCCTTGAAAAGAAATTAGGCAAATCAAGTCCATGAGGAACAGAGCGAATAGTCGAACATATGTTAGTTGGGTTTGAATTTTTTTTTTCTGTTTTTCAAATTGAAACGTTTCACTAAAGAACAAAAATTCCAGTCATCACTGTGATTTTCAGGCTCTCTCCAAATCATGGGTAATACAGAACGGAGTGATGTCTTCTTATCTTGAAACAATTGGCTGAGTTCTTCCAAACACACAGAATACACTATATGGGGAGCCCAAGATTTATCTTGGTCCCTTAGTTTAACATCAAATTATGCAAAATACACCTTCTTAACAAAATTAGAAATGTTTCTTTGTTGCTTTTTGACCATTAAGACCCACTAATATAACAGAAATAGTTAAGAGAGTTGACTTATCCTCTAGCAGCCATTTCTTCAAAAGAGCACAGAACTGTTAGATCTGTATACCACAGTGGCTATAGCTCCACACTGAGTCACTGATTGCAATCAAGGTCACGGCTCACTACTTTCTTCATAATGACTCCTAGTGGACAGTAAGCATGGGGAGCAAGCAAACTGAGTGAGAAATGTCTTGTTTTAGTAGGAAATGGATTTTTCCAGTTTTGATTTATTGTCTTATTCTATATATATATATATATATATACACACAAGCAGTACCCGCACGGCGATGCCCGTGCAAAAAATGTAAAGAAAGTCGACTGAATAAATTTAAATTCACTCCACCCTCTGAAGTTTAATTATTATATTCTTTAATTCAAATGTGCTCCACGACCTTTTAAAATATATAGATGACACTTTTAATGCCATTTCACAGTTTGTAGTGTTCAATGAGAGGATTATTTTAGTTTTAAAGACTGTTTTCTTCTTTTTGTGTGTGTGTGACGAACTTATTAATTTTTAGCGAAATTTTTACGTTTCAATGGAACTGACACAATTTGTAATGCCAAGATTTTCAAAAACTCTCAACGAATACAGCATTTTTGCCCTTGAAATTTAACGTAATTCACTGATTTAACCATAATTTCAATGTAAAATTGGTCGCCAAATTTAAATTTTTTAACATAGGGAACCGATTGTGTCAGGTAGCTCAGCCTCAACTATTCTTCCATGATTTTAATGTGAACATTAAAATGCAAGAAATATAATGTCTTTCGCACTATCTCTTTGATGTGATTACAATCTAACAGTGACAATGAAATAGGCAAGATTTCACTGGCTGGGAGGTTTGGTAAATTTCTCAATTGCTGCCTAACTTTACTACGCTAAATACGAAGGGTAACTGAATAGCAGTGTTACCGAAAATGTCAGAATGGAACTATTATTGTTAAAAATTTAGTGATGGCGGCATTAAATACATGTTTTAAACATGCAATAAAATACTCTTTAGACTGCAAACAACTACTGCTTCTTCCCAGAACGTTTTCTTTTTCTTTGATTTGGAGAAAGTAGTGTTTCACAGGCTGGGAGATTTGGTAAATTTCTCAATTGTGGCCAAACTTTACGACGCCAAATACGATGAGTGACTGAATAGTTCCCCCCATCACTATTTTTTTTTAAATAATAGTTCCATTGTGACAGTTTCGAAAACACTGAATTTTGAGGAAGTCAAATTAATAAATTTAAATTCACTTTAACACCCTCTGAAGAAAAATTATATCCTTTAGTTCAAATGCGCTCCACAACCTTTTAAATTCCACTTAAAAGTCATGTTAAAGTTTAAATCAATTCGCCAAATAAATAAAGGAGACAGAAAGTTAAGTAAGTAACAGGAGATATTAATTAATCAAATTAAATAAATTTTCAAGGCTTAAATCTAATTTATCTAATAAATTAAATTTAAACCACAAAGTAACTTCAGGGACAAAAGAGCAGCTATTTAGGAAAATGGACCTAGTGTTTCAGTATTGCGTACATAGTTATGCCTTGAAAATCGGCTAAATTTCATTAATTAATATCTCCTGTCGTAATTAACAGACAGAAACGTGCTAAAACTTTTCTTTTTCAGAAAAAAAACCCTTTCCAGTGATATATAATGTTATGGGGTGGGGGAAGGTTTTCCCACCTCAATTATGGCGGATATACCAAAAATGAGACTAATTAATTTAAAAATTACTAATTTGAAATTTAAAATTTGGCTTTCGAGGTGCATTTTACTGGGATACGTTCGAACTTTTGAGCCAAGTTTCAGGTCTGTGGGTGCTGTGGGGGCTTCCGGCCAGCGGTTACAAACAAACGAACAAACAAACACTGTCATCTTTATATATATAAATATACATATATATATACATTTATATACATATATATACGTATATATAATTATATTTATATATATATATATATATATATATATATATATATATATATTGTAAGTAACGAGCTCATATTGTTTAATTACATGTGCACCATGTAAGCTCTATTATTTAGACTAAATTTAACACATATATAAGCTGTAATATTGAAAAATCTTGAGCATATTGAACCTGAAAACCCTAAAAATAAGCAAATTTCAGGCGAAATGTGACTTATTTGAGGGTGATGGAACTTTTTCACTATTTTTTTCCGTAATCAGCATATAAAATACTGCTGAAACCAATAGTTAAATATGCAACAATTTTTTCATCACAGACCTGTGTTATTAACAAAAAACACACAACAAGTGAAAGTGCAAAATTTTACTTTTCATAAATATAACATCTCTAAGAAGGGAAAAACCTGTCAAAACAGTAAGAAATATACAAATTTTATTATGTTAGTGATTATAAAATACTAGTACATAAATACTAGTATCTTATAATCACTAACAATTTTATACATTTCATTTTGGAATTTCATACTTCATTTTTGGAATTTCATTTTGGAATTTCTCACTACTAGTTCATAAATACTTCTGACCAACACCCGCTCCAAATGTCTAACATGCACCTTAAATATAAGTAAATGGTAATAAGTTAAGAATTCCCAGCTTAAAATTTCAGCTTTGTTTCTGGAAAAAACATAAAAATCTTTCATTCGTGGTCCACAAAGTAAAAAGATCTAGACATACCTTTCCATATTTATTAGAAAATGGTCCAAATAAACAAGATCCTAAGACACAGATGTTCTTGCTGTGGTGTTCCTGCGTGTACACTCTCATCATAATAACTGTGTCAGGGTTCATTGGATTAGACTCCAAGTTTATTACTTGCTTCAAGTTGAATTTTGGATATCTCCAGAAGGAATCTAAGCTTGGGAACGTCTGAAATTTGACAGACTTCTCTTTCTGCCCCAGATACATATTCAGAACTTTTCCAGTGACCTAGCATTGAAAATAAATGAATTAGTTACCCAGACTAAATCCAAACATGAAAATGAAAGTGAGAGGGGAGGGAGAAGGGAACAAAATATAGCATTGAAACAGTTGAAACAATAAAATAAGATAACGGTAGTAGTTTAGAATTGTGATTTTCATTTGGGAATTGAGGAGAAATTCCTTGCTTTTACATATATGATTTCCTCTCTTTATTTATTTTATTTGTTTTTTAAACCTATTTCATATATTTTTTTAATCTTTAGTTATATACCTGCACAAAGGATTACAAATGCTGGAAAGATGGCTTAAAACCTAAATAATTACTATCAAAACTGCTTCCTAATACCTTTGAAAACAAAAATAAAAGAAATTAAGATTCAGATCATGATGAATTCATTCTTTACATAGAGTATGTAAATGATATGGTCAGATAATTAAGTTTCTACTGAAAATAACTTAAATTTCTGGAACGGTTTGTATTTAAATCCAGCCCTTTTTCTGAAGTAAAACAGTATAATAATAATTATGCATTAAGGTAAAAAACGAATCCCATTTCTAGGACACTAATAAGCATAAAATCTGAAGACATATACAATAGGACGGACAAAAGCGACTTTTTTAAAATCCGAATGACGGGTATTGCGGAAAAAGTGCCATTGGGAGAGCAAAGTGCACGTAAAAAATTTGAAAATTTTTGGTCAATTTCTTGATCTGCCTCAATTACCTTAAAGTTTGGGAAAAAAACTGTTTTTGCGCGATTTTTAGCCAATTATTAAAAAAATCCTTTTATTTTTGATAACGGGTGGGGCGAAAAAGGTGCCTTTGGGGGCATAGAAATTCCACAAAAAATTTGAGGTATGTGGTATAATTCCTTCCTTTTCCACAAATGCCTGGAAGATTTGGCAATTTCCTGTTTTTTTTTCTACGTTAAATTAATTTTTGCCTCAAAGTTAAATTGTTGTTTTCGTGGTATTTGTCTTAAAATAATTATTGTTTGTCATACATTATGCATTTTTTGATGTTATGTGTTAAAAGTTTTTTTAAATAATTTTCTAAAAATCTCAAATAACTGATTTTTTCCAAACTTCAACGCAATTGTGGCAGATCAAGGAATTGAACGAAAAATTTTAAATTTTTTATATGCACTTGCTCCCCTAATGGCACTTTTTCCGCTGTATCCATCATCAAAAAAAAAAATCTTTTTCGACCCACCCTAATGTACAATGCTGATTTAAAAGTACTGTCCAAATTTTCAATGAACATTCCATAAATATACAGCTTCTGGTTACTAATATGCTCTTTGAAAAGTTTTAGGGGAAAATTTTAATCTTAAAAAAAAAATGCAATTTTTTTAGATATGAAGTCAATCGATATTTTTTTAAATTGATATTATTCAACAGAACTCCTTGTCTTTACAGACGTTAAACACCAATTGTTTTCCAAAAAGAACATCCGTTTTCATTAATCCATGTAGGGGAAGGGTGGGCATAGTGGCCACTGCGGGCAAAGTGGCCACTTGAAGTTTTCCTTCCTATATATTGCTGCAGCTTAGCGGCAATTGACTGAACTACTCGCCCGGCAGCCGTTGTTGTTGTGTTATGGTTTATATACCGCTCAGACGCAAACTGACGGAGATATCACAAATTTTTCACTTTTTCGACCCTCTGATGTTAGATAAGTGCATCACATGTTTCGCTTTAGTTTATTGTAGGACTAGGTGAAGTAAATTTTACATCAATGGTGCAAAACACCATGTTTCTAGCTTTGAATTCATATGTCTCAACAGTAGATACAACAATGGGTTGTACATGAAATATTGTTCTTTCGAAAATGGCGCGCTAGAGGGCAAAGTGGCCACAGCCGTGGCCCTTCGATTGTTCGATTCGAAACGTCGATTGTTTTTTCTGTGGTGATTGTTACTCGAAATCTAAGGACAACGAAGGCTAGATTAGATGTTCTGGGTGCCTCAAATCTGCTTACGAAGCCTGCACAGGAGCCGAATAGGAGGACGATGAGTTTATTTGTGATTTATGTAAATACCAGTTGATTTCATAACTTCACATACTTTTAGTAATGCCTATTTTAGTTTAAAAAACCCTAATACAATTGTTCTGAGTTCTGAAACTAAATGCGTTTCATTTTTTCCATACTATCTAAATCTATTTAGGCAGTGGCCACTTTGCCCTATCTAGAGGGGCAAAGTGGCCACTTTGACAGCTTTTAGTAAAGTAAAAATTTTGTACAAATAAAGTTTAAAAATCTAGTTGTTTATATTTTTTAATCAGGCCTAAGTAACCATACTAAATGTTGAAGGGGTTTATAAAATGTTTCAATAAAGTTTAGGGGTGGAAAAAAATAGATGTTCCTTAGGGTGGCCGCAATGCCCACCCTTCCCCTATGTATCACATCAGACACTTCTTTTGAATAAAAAAATGTTAAAAAATATCTCATTTTTAAACCACTAAAAACAGTATGTATTAAGTTAAAGGGGGAGGGGGCTCACTGTATTACTTTTATGTATATTCTTCTCTAATGAAAAGACAGTTGAGAAAAACTTACTTTTACAATAGTAGAGTTGTCTGACATAAACCGAACAGAATCTATGTACAAATCAAAAGGCAAATCTACTTTATAGCTCAAAGTGTCATTATGTCTGTCTTTATTGCTAGGAACCCATGGAATAAAATCTGGGGTACTTTTCTTTGGAAGAGTAGCAACTGGAGTAGGAATACGGGGTTGCACCTCAGGCTCTTTTACTTCTTGTCCATTGAGTTTGATATTACGATTCATTGCTGCAATGTCTAAAAAGCTGCCTTTCCTTAGAACATGAAAAAGAGCTCTACGAATGTCCAACAGATACAAACACGAAGGTTCTTTCAAGAATACCTGGAAATAAAAAGAAAAATATTTCAGCATATAACCTCAATCAATGTTTAATCCAATGTCCACTTTGTTCTAATATCAGGATAAACTTGATCTTTTTTAACCAATTCCTTCACTATTGAATGCACTTTTAAAATTACACTTAAGATGTAGTCAGCAATATGCATTAATAAAGAAGATATGACAGCTAAAGGACATTAAAAACATGGTCAAACCCTAATATACTTGCCCTCCATGTCATGATTAGTTTTACAATAGATGAATTCTACAGAAATAAATGTTGAGAGCTTCCCTAACTAAATATTTTCCCACCATTACGCAATCATCTATGAGACAAACAAAAACCATAACATCTCAACAGAATAAATAAACAAAAAAATTGGCACAGCATGCTTAGCTTTTCAATGATTTAACTCCACAGGCAGATACTACTTGGCGGAACCAGAGCAAGTTTATAAAGCTCTTAACATGAGCATTAGCTTTAAGGTTTATCTAAGGATATCGTTCCTTTCAACTAAATTTGTACATATATGCGAAGATCTGTGACATGTTACACAAAAATGTTTAATATTTACTGTATTATAATTCATATATAATATAATTTTTGGCTTATTCTTATGTTTCACATATGTATGCTTGAATAAATTATTATAAATAGGGATGCACCGATAAGCAAATTGTCCGATTACCGATTAATCGGCTGTTGATAATTGGCCGATTAATCAGCTGAGCCGATTAATGATGAGGATAATTGTTTTTCTGCTACCAATTTTACCATCACTGTTTTTTATCTCTTATACAATTCCAAGTTTAGAAATAGTAAGTAATTTATTTCTGGGAGAAGATTTTTTTCCATTTTCCTAGCTTTCACAAAATAATTTCAATATTTTATCAAATTTCTTAGAACCGATTTTCATATTTGTGTCATTAATATTGTTAACACATTGTTAGTTATGTTAATTGGAAATAAAAATTTATAAAAAAAAGGAGGGGTGGGGGAGTGTGTGGTGAACACTCAATTTAGGAGTACTTTTAATTCATATATTTTAGTAATCAGTAGCAATTTAATTCAATACTTTTATTCTTTGAAAATTAGAGGTTATGTGAAAGCACTGTGCTAAGGAGAAAACGATCGCCACATGAAAAATGTTGCATCATTGTCTATGTATATTTATTCAAAGTAGGAGAATTCATTTAGAAAAAACTTTATAACAACTGTGAGGATTATTATTACTGTTAATAAAATTATTCATCATAGTTTCCTAGTGAAAGTATACTTTAAAGAATAATATCTGAAAAATATTTATCAGCCGATTAATCGGTCCAATTTTGCCAATTACACAGGCCAACGATGAAAAAACTTTTTTAATGAAAATACCTTATTCTTATGTTGTTTAGGTTGCTGAATCCAAATATGATGCTTAAAAAGTTGTATCACCCACCATTTATTCACATTTTATAGTTACATTCATGAAATAAAGAAACATTTTTAGAATTTAACAGCTTTTTCATAGTTAAGATAACATGAAAAAATAGGTCTAATGAACAAAGATGATGTTGGCAGCACTGCTGAAACACATACTACAACATGATGGGGGATTACTGTTGGTCACTTCACCGGGAAGTTCAGCAAGCTATTCATCGCAGGAAAAGCTACACAAGAAGCTTCAAGGAAAAAAGGGAAAGAAAATATAAAGCAATTCCAGTTGACAAGTGAACCTTGTATCATCACATAAAATTACTATTCCAAGTATTTTACTGTAAATACAAACCATTTTTACGATTCTACAGTGTTTCATTGATTTCCCTATATACTGTAAATGGGTATTAGACTATATAATAAAATACATTTTGCTTGGAAACTAAGGGTGATACATAAAAACTACAAGCAGATTTGGATTCAGCACATAAAAATCTATCAAGATCAGCTATTAAAATTAAAAAAGTTTTCAAAAAGGTTTTTTTTGTTGGCCTGTGTTATTAATAATCGGCAAAGTGGCTGATTATGGCCGATTAATCGGTACTGCCGATTAATCGGTGCATCCCTAATTATAAATAATGCAATACATGCATTTGCATAAAAATACACATTATGTACTACTACCTTTAAAAAATCTTAGATACATGTATGTGCATATTGCAAAAGCATAATTATCTCTTCAAATAGTTTTTTAATATTTATAACCAATAATTTTTTTGTTAATATGGATGAAAGAAAAAATTTACCTTTTCCAAATCTGCTTTGCTTGTACACGACTGAAACCAAGGCTTTAATAATCCAATCAAAGCTATGCATATAGATTCAAATATCATGTTTTCCCACTTATAGTAGAAGAGTAAATCCCAAATAAAAAACACAGAATCAAACTGCAAAATGGAAACAAATGCCTGTAAGAAAAATATAAGATATTAAATAAAAAATTTAGTTAGTATACACAGATTAAAATCAAAATATAATTGTCATTATTCCAATTGGTTCTTTATTAGTTTATAATTTTTTGTATTGGTATTGATATGTGCTTTTTAATCTGTTTGCTTCAATTCTCATTGCTTTTGTTGGATATCCGCATACATAAACTCAAATTTTTGCATTGAAAAAGGCGTTCCTTATAACGCCGAAACACTTGTTTGCAGCATTCCTGCTCATTTGTGCATTTCAATATTGTTTTATATGCTATTATTTTTATGCTCAAAGGCAGGGTAGTATTTAAGGGGTTGGTTTTTAGGGTTCAAACCCCCTCCGAAATTTTTCAAAACTTGCAAAAATGCTTTTCAATTTCTCACTGAAAAAAGTATTATTGCTATTATTTTAATTTTCTTATTCACTTTGAAACTACATTTGAAAAAACCAAATTATCATTGTTGACTTTTGTACAAATTGAGTGTTTTTTCAGCAGTATTTTTCTTTTTATTGTAGTTATTGCAAACATAATTTCTGAACAATACACCTTTCCCGTCGAATTTTTAATACAACACACTAAAATTCTTCAAGTTTGGAAGTACCTAACTATATTCAATGTATCATATAAGTGTCGTAAGATAGAAGTTTCAAAAGTACTCCTTCGCATGCCGGTAATGAGTAAACTCATCTATCCAGATTTTGTTTTCTTCATTGAAAATATGAGCCTTTTTTTTTTTACGTTTTTCATGTTAATACTTTTTTAACATCTATTACAACAAAAGTTAGCAAAATATAGAGCATTAAATCAAATTTTATCGACTTTATAGATTTCACCAGAAATAGGTTTGGTAAAACTCTCCCCGAAACTAGGGTCTGGTTACGGCCCTGCCCAAAGGTATTTATCTATTTCAGTAAATGGTGTTCGAAATAACTCCCTCTTCTTCTAATAAAATGAACAAAAATGATTTGCGAATGGCTTTCTGTTTTTCAACATCATTAACATACCACATGAGCACTTTTTAAATTTACAATAACTGGGATTTCATTTTTACTCCAAAATGAATCTAAACGTAGGAAAGAAGTTGGCACAATATGACTTTGCAAGATTGTGCCAATTTGCAGACCATTGGAAGTGAAATTTTATTTTTTCATTCTGGAGAATTAAAGGCCAATGAGAAGTATCAAGAAAATCAATATCAGTACCTAAATGGATATTGAGTAGTAAATTACCGCTCCTAAGCAAGGACAAAGGCAGAACTATATGAAAGACACTGCCAGCTCAGTCACGTCAACCAGATACGGCTGATTAACTATTTTTACATCAGCTACCAGTTTGTTTAGCTGTTAGCTTCTTTAAGCGAATTTCTGCCTCCAGCTTGATCGCTGTCCAAGCAGGACTGATGATTCCTACTTAGGATGAATCTGCAGTACCTGAATGACATGGTTTTGTTAGCAGTGTATATCATGTACCTAAATGAATAGTTAGAATAAACAAAGGCACATAAATAACAACAATAAATTTTGCCGATTTTACCGAATTTTAGTCTACTTTCCCGTTAAAGTAAAAGAAAGACAAAAAAAAAAAAAAAAACATTAAAAGTGACTTAATGCATCTCAAAAGTATTGCTAAGTCTAAAAAAAGACAAAAAGAAATTAAAATAAAAATTCAATAAATATCAAAGGAAAATAAAATTGGAAAGTAGGGTTTTGAGATGGGGACATTGTGTCCCCCCCACCCCCCAATAACTTTTGACTGAACAACAAATTTTTTTTTTGAAAGATCTTGGCAAGGAGAACTCATTGCCTTAGTTCACTTTTTGATTTGAACAATTTTTTGTTCAATTGTGACCAGTTCAAAAAACTCAACATTAGCTCCTCTGGGGAAATTTAAGACAAACGTAGATACAAAACTAAATGACAGATTTTTTTCAAACAAGCTTTGTCGGAAAGTTCTCTTGATGAAGAATGTTTAGAAAATATTTTTTTGAATAAGCTGTTTTAAGGACGCTGATTTCAACTCATCGACTCCAATACATTGACTCCGACTCCGCAGCCATGGCAGAAATACAGGCTAAGAAAAAAATGACCGACTCCTATGATTAGAATTTTAGAGCCTTTCAGTTCAACTCTGCCTATCGTCTCCGAATCCTCAACTCTAACTCTGACTCAGCAAACATGGCAGAAATGCAGGCCAGAGGGGAAAATGTCTGAGGCTTACTCTTAAAAGAAAGAGCTGTGCGTGCACAGCAATTTTTTGTTTTAGTTATTTGCTTTATTTTATTTATTTATTACTTTTTTTTGGCCGACTATTTTTACTTCCTTTTACGTAGTAAAGGGAGTATTGCGATCGCAAAAAAAATCACTCTAATTCGGGTGTAAATTTTGATTTTGCTCACCCCCGAATAAATGTTCAGTAGTTTTTTCAACTTGTCAGCGCGTGCATATGTACCTACCAACATATAAACAGCCGAAAAATCCTTTTCAACCACCCCCGAGTTAATTACGATGAGTTCTCTCGTGACGTCTGTATGTACGTATGTATGTGCGTATGTATGTCGCATTCCTCAAAAACTATACGCCATAGAAGCTTCTAGTTTGGCATGTAGGCTCTGAGGATGGTCTAGTTGTGCCCCTCCCCTTGTGGTTGCATTCGAATGTTCCCAAGGGGGTGTTTTACCCCTTTTTTGGAGTAAATCAGTGTTAATTTCAATGCAGACTCAAGTGATATGAATTGACGCGACCACTTGGCAATATGTCGCCTTGCTTTTGGTCAACACGTTTTTGACGCCAACTTGGCGACAAATTTGGCAAAAAAAATTATTTTTTGAATTTGGGTTCAACTTGGCGCTATTAGCGAAATTTTGAGAAAAATTCACTGAATGATATTAAAATCAGCAATATTTAGAAAATTAACCATTGTAAAACTTTTTAGCATTGTTTTGTGGCAGATTGGAGGGGGGGGGGTAAATATTTGAATTGTTACCTTGCTCACTCCAAGCACTTTTTTTTAACACTTAAGGCAGCTACTAAGTAACATTACACGTAAAAGGAAGTAGTGTGGGGTCCATACCAGATTTTTTACTAAAAATATTATCCATTTAAGAAAACATTTTATTATTTATTTATGCATTTTTTGAAGTATATTAGTTTATTTATTTTTAATTATTAGCAATAGTTTAAAAATAAAATTCAAGACGTTTTATTTACAAAGGAGATTTTTTTTTTTTTTTTGATAAAACATATTTTGATCTGCATTCTATTCTTAATTCTTCTTTGAAAACGATTAAGGAATTTTTCTGAATAAACATATTAGCTGCATTGTTTAAAAGGGCTACAGTTTTTTGGTACTTATCTGTTAGACGGGAGCAAGCAAAAAATAAAAAATCGCCAATGTCGTCAAGCGAAGCAAAGGACAAATCTGATATTGGAACAAAAGTACACTGAAGGGTAAACAAATATGGTTGTATGGCAGAATTCTACATTATTTAGGGATACATCATTTGAGGATTTTTCGTTTGCGCCGGGCTTAGGGATAACTTTTTTATTCGACAAATTACTTTTTACATATCTCTTTCATCACATAAAAAGACATATTTTGTGTTTAGAAATCAGCTTTAAATGCTAAAAAGGCATGTTTGACATAATTTGCAGTCTTAATTAAGAAAATATTGATTAGATGCTAGAGTGTCGACGTATGCATACAGGAAAGTAGGCTCTTTTAATTCTTGACAGAACTCCTTGTTGTAATTACAACTTTGCAACACATACTAACATAAGGATATCTTTAAAATATACAAAAATTGAAAATTACCTACACTTAGGAGCCACTGCTTAACATACGGAGAAAATTCATTAACTTCATTAAGAGTGGGAAAAGTTTCTGTTCCTTGAGCACTCTTATTTCCACCTGAAATTGTCTATCAAGAACAGAACAAAAGATTAGAGTAGAAGCAAAATTCAGACAGCTAAAAATAAAATTAATTTCCTTCAGTACACAGAACATTAGACAAATTTGGTTCTATTTATGCAGGGGTCAGGCCAGAAGAAATTCGGGTCCCTTAACTGACTCATCACAAAAATATGATCAAGCAAAACTGACTATTCACAAAATGCTAATCAAACAAAACAGACCTTTCACAAATTTTTCATTGAAAAAGCAAATCTAATATAAAAGTAATGCATAGCATATTTCCGTATTAAAGCCTATAATTTTTGTAGTCTTTTCTGAAGTTAAAGAAGGAAAGAAAGGAATCGGCTTATACACAAATTCCCTACTTTAAAAAAAAAAGTTGGTACACATCCTGCCTGCGATACTCCAGCAAGGGATCTATCTTTATGAAGCACTTTTTGTTGGTTTCTTTTAAAGAAATTAACAACTTAAAAGGTAGTTTTGTTTTAATAATTATGCTTGTTTGTTTAATCAATGCAAATCATCATCAGCTTGCTGTGATGTTGCTGTTATAGATTTCTCCTAAAATGCAGAGTAAGGATTTTTTACTTTTCTCCATGACTTAAACAAAAAGAAAATAATATTAATAACAGCACATATCAGCGAATTGAACTTAGATCTGCAAACAAATCACTAGTGTGGGTGAAAAACTTTCTTTCTGATAGAATTACCAACTTTTTTAAATTATCGCAATCTAGAGTCTTTGATGCGAGGTTTTGACCTTACTTTGGCAGAAAATTATCTGGAATTTTTTTTTGATGCTTACAGGGGTGTTTTGGTTATACACAGGAAAAAATGTATTTTTTCCTCTTAATATTGGAAGTCCGGTATTGTATGTTTTGCTATATTTCCCTACTTTCGTATTTTTTTCCTTCGAGTTTTTGGAGAATATGTCAGTGATTATTAATAACATTCATCATGCAGATCTGATGAAATGTAATTCTAAAATTATTTGACTTTAATCAATTATTTTATTTACTGTTTTTATACTTTTAATGCTTTCATTTTGAAAAATATGATCTCTGCATCTGATATGAGAATCAAATTTTACTCATTTTTCAAACAAAGTATTTTTTGTTAGGTGGTAAATAAATGAAAATTCTCTTTATTTTGTTCAAATCCTTATGTTAAACTTTTTAAAGCAAAATTAACAGTTCTTTTATGAGTCTAAAAGCTAAATGCAGCATGGGTTGTTTCATTTCATTTTTGCATTAATTTTATCAACATATATTAATAATATGTTTATCACAGACCTCTAAAATGCAATTGTAAAAAAATTTTACCAAAATAAATTCTTTTATTTGCCGAGTTTATGCTTTTGTGCCATCACTATGAAAATTGCAATCTCTTTGCATCTGCTACAGGAATTGGATTTTTCGCGTTTTTGATGTCTACTACGCTTCTTAAGAGGAAATTAACAGAAATTTATATTTATTTTTTATTAAATAAAAAATTTTAAACTCAATACAGTGTTTTTTAAGAGTGGCTTGTGTCAGAATATGAAATACTGAATCAATGTCTGAATTTTATTTTGGTTTCAATTATTATAAGATTTTGAACATCTTCAGTTTATATTCAGTATAATTTTGCATAGTCTGGAGTGGAAAAAGAGATTAATACATCTGGGAGGTCACAAAACACCTACCTAAAGGTTTCAATGGTGCTATTAGAGCCATCTCCCCTCCCTCTGTGAGAAATTGTTTTTTTTTTTCTTTTTTACAAATTATTATTATTATTTTTTAATTATTTGAGTTTTCACAAAATTATTTGATTTTTACAAAATTGTTTGATATTTTACAAAAAATTAACTCTTTAAAGTCCTGGACAAACCCATGATTTATGTCACTTGGTATAAAAATTACTCACAATTAGCAATATTACAGCTAGATATTGCTAATTGATTATGGAAATTTTGGTTAAGTTGTTCTTAAAGTTTTGGTAATCTTGCAAATTGATACTCGTGCAGTTTGATGAAAAAAGTTTTTGTATTCTTAAATCAAGAGATAGAATTGTGAAAAATTATGAACCCAATGTATTGGGTGTACAACTTGATTCGGTCCATTTTTCTGGTTAAAAACGCACTTATTAGAGGGATGAAATGAATTAACACATTATTTAAAGTATTGTCCATCGCTAGCCACTACTTTTTCCAATCTTTCTGGCAATTAATGGCTTCCATTGTGGAAGAAGTATTCATCTTTTGCAGCCAAGTATGAATCAAGCCAAATTTTGGTACTCTATTTTAGAGGGAAGCGTATTGCAGCCAAAGCTATCTGTATTGATCAAAACAGATAGTAGCCTGAAGGAGCAAGGTCTGGGTTATAAAGCAGGTGAGTCAGAATTTTCTATCTGCTTTCTTAAAAATAGTTCTTAAATGGAACAGCAACACAAAGCCAAACATTGTCACGATGAAAGATAATGGACTCGTGCCTGGTCGCACATTCTGGATGTTTCTTTGTTTTAGCTAGCTTTAGACGGATCAATTGTTGCTTGTAGAAGCCTCCAAGGATGGTTTGGCCAGGATTTAGCAGCTTATAGGGAATCTCACCCTTTTGATCCCACCAAATACGGAGCATTACCTTGGCATCATGGATATTTGGCCTTGGCATTGTCGTTCCTGTTTGGCCGGGCTTTACATGGGATTTTTTGCGGTTCAGGTTGTTGTAGTAAATTCATCTTTCATTCCTGGTAATGATTCAATGCAGAAAAGACTTTTTTTTTTTTTTGTACGTTCAAGTAACATTTCAGACATGCAAAATCGACGGTCGATATCTCTGAGTTTCAATTCATATAGGACCCAATTTCCTTGCTGCTGGATGTATCCCACAGCTTTGAATCGTTCTAAAATAGCTTGTTAAGTAACTTTAAATGCTTTTGTGAGCTTTTTTGTATTTGACATGAATCTTGATTGAGTAAAGTTTCTAATTCGTCACCTTCAAACTTTTTCAGTTGACCCGAAAGCTCTTGGTTCTTATCACTAAAATCATTTTTTTTAAATTGTTGAAACCATTCTCAGTAAGATTTATTCGATGGCTCAGATTCACCCTAAACTCCCACAAGCATTTGATGCGCTTCAGCTGCAATTTTCTTCCAACTGAAACAAAGAATCAAAACTTCCCGCAAATGGTGTTTATTTGGAATGAAACATGACATTTTCAACGCAATAAAAATTAAACTTTTTTTGTGAAACTCAAAGGCTCCTAAACAGTATTTGGTTGACAGATGCCGACACTTCATGATACAGCAAAAATCAGCTGCCACCGTCAACAATTTATGCACTAAACGCCATCTTTTGAAAATGGACCGAACTAAGTTGTAAACCCAATATTAAAATTAGTTTTATTTTATGGGGTACAGTTTAAAGATTTCTTCCTCAATTTTGATGAAAGAAGCATGTAAACAGCATTTATTAAGACTATATTAACTTAGGTCATCTATCCTATAATTAAAATAAATCTCACCAAGTTAGACTTTTCATTGAAAACATTTTTAATGCGATTTATGAATTCTTTATCAGAGTTAGAAATTTCTTTAATGACTTTGTTGGATATCTTGCTAGAACGATCAGCAGTCAAAATACACAACCTCAAAACCTTTTCTGTCAACATAGCAGTTATTCCAAACTCATCATCTGTAAGAGAAAAAATAGAAATATAAGAAACAAAGCAAATCCAAAGCATGCTCCCTCACCTCCACCCTCAGCCTCCAAATATGTTCAATTCTGGTCTTCATATTTAGATGGGTATTAGCACATTTGAATATGATAAAAACGTACCAACTTTTTTTGCCATTTTTTTCAACCTTTTTTTTTCATTTATTTTAGATACTTCGTTATAACAAGATTTTTCAGAATAAAAATGATTTTCTTTCATGATACTATTTAGTACAGCAAAAATATGTCTCACATTCAACACTTTTACAATGATAGTGAGAGAAAAAAATAATCCATCCACCTTTTTCAACCATCAAGATCATTCACATTCAGCTTAAAAAAAAATAGCCCAAGAGTTAAACAAATGGTGACAAATATTAAAAACAAAACACGAAAAATTATGGAAAAAAATAATTAAGAAATTATCAAAGCAAAAGAAAAAAGAAAGAAACCTTAGACAACAAATATATGATATTCTTATCTAAAGTAGTAAATGAGCATATTAAATTGAAAAAAATGTATTGATCAAAAAGAAGTGCATGAAGCAATAGAATCTCCGATGCAATAAGAATGTGCTAATAATCAGAGCTAAAGAACTTGAGAAAATTTCATTTTTGAGTAGTGAATGTAGAAATTGCAATAACTAGTAATAAAGAGGAATTTGGTGTTTCATTCATTTAGCAACACAAAACAAAGCAAAAGAATTGGTAAAGAAAGTTTCAATTCAATTTCTTTCAAGTAAATTGCATATCTCTATGCAGACACAATTACAAAGCACATTATTGAAACACAAGCTGCAAAAAATGTAGAAATACTTTTTGAAAAGCACAAAATAACAACATCAGTTTGCTCATTACTTCAACTAATTTTATTATTTGAAAAAATAAATAAATAAAATAAAGCAAAGTAAAAAGTTGCAGTTAGATTCAAAAGGATGCAAAGTTATCAAAATATTTTTCTTCAGCAAATAATATTAATGCTTGAAGCACAGAGGGCAGGAAAGAAAATCCAATAAATATAAAATTCAAAAAATAAAAAAAACTTCTTTTACCATTATTGATATTCTTCAAAAATATTATTTTCATGATGGCAGCATAATAAACATACTGAGATTGAAATTTTCTGCCATATGCATCACATATATTTAATACAACAACAGTTGATTCAATATTGTCTTCTGAATCAAGGTGTTTAAAACACACAGCTTCTTTATAGATCTAGAATAAATTATAAATCTTCTGAGACACAAAATAAAAATTGATGTAAAATTTAATACTAAAAATAATGTATACCTTTTCTACCACTGCATATATACCATTTGAATTCTGCTTTAACTCATTAGTTTGCATTGAGTATTTTAACTGTGAGTGAAGCTGGGAAAACTTTTCTTCAACTCTTGCTTTACTCCTAGTAAAAAATATAATTTCAGATATTATAAATATCATCGAAACACACAAAGCCGGTAAGAATACACTAGTATAAAATGCAATTAAAGCAAGCCTTTGAATGAAGCAATATATTTCAAAGAATAGAATTTCTAGACAAGTATCACATTAACAATGAAATTCTGTCAGAATCTAATCTTAAAATCATGTGATTTTTCTTTTTGCATATTAGAATCTTAATTAAATTTAATTTGGGTAGCCACAATTGAATAAAAAGAAATGGTTCTTGCAGCCTTAAAATGGTTCAAAAATGAAATTTGCTAAAATTTTCTGCGCCAAATTGAACCCAAATCAAAAAAATAATTTTTTTGCCAAATTTGTCGCAAACTTGGCGATATGTCGCCAAATTGGCGTCAAACACTTGGCGACCAAAAGCTTGGCGATATATCACCAAGTGGTAGGGCCAATTCATATCACTTTTGTCTGCATTGAAATTAACACTGATTTACCCCATAAAAGGGGTAAAACACTCCCTTGGGAACATTCGAATGCAACCCCAAGGAAAGATGCACAAAAATAAGTCAAAAGAGAAAATAAGAACCATTTTGTTGCTCACAGAAACCAACAGAAATCTTACCAAAGTTTAAAAGAGGAAGAAAGTTTTCTTTCGTAACTTCAAAAACAAAATAATAAATTTTCCGAAATGACACACTGTAGAAAAAACGTTGCAATATCGCAATTTATACGATATTTTTATAATTTACCGAGTTTCAATTCCTTAAAAACTGAGAAAATAAAAACAGAGGATTTTTTTCAACATTTAAATAACTCATTTTAATAAGGCTAGGAGTTTGGATTGCTACAAAAACAAATACATTTTGACAATTATTAAGGGAAAAAGAACAAAACAAAAAAAGGTATCAAAACGTAACCATGGTAACAACATGAACAGTTCATTTCCAGTTGTGATAAAATAATTCATTTTATCTTGATTTTCAAATTTTATCCTCGAGCTTAACCAATTTAGAATTGTTTGGCTTGCTTTGCCTTAGGTAGAGTGCCTTGAGTATCAGAGTGACGACAAGCAGACCACCCACTGATAAACGGGGAAGTGCGTTTGTCCGCCGGAGGGCATCTTGACGAAAGTCTCGTAGACTTACATAGGAAGATTGGATGGATCGCAGAAAAACCCTTTTTATTTGAATAACCAGGTGTTTGCTGACATTTCATCTTATGTTTCAAGTTCATAAATGTATACTCTACCTTATTTATAAATTTTACGTCAAATATTGAATAATGGAGTTAGTTATGAGGCATTGATCCTAGGATATTGAATTCGGATAGTGTTGGCGAACTTTTTGGCTTCATTGCGGTTTCGGCAACCATGCTGCGCTCCAGCAGGACCGTTTGATTTTCGGTCGTTTATGGATTAGTTTTGTATTTCAATTTCAGCACTTCATGTAAATCAGTTTCAACTTGTAATATTTGTACTCTAATAAAATAATTATCAGAGAATAAAATACATCTTGTTTGTAAAAAAATATGTATTGGTTGTTATGCAACCTATTTAAAAGTTTATTCTCTGGAACTGCTTCCTATTCATGTTTCTAAATAGAAAAAAATGAAACTATTGTACATTTTTATTGTTCATATGTATCATAAAAAAGCTGGAAAAGCAAGATGAGAAACTCAATTGCAGTAAATATTTCTCATGATGTGAACTTCTAGAACTAATAAATATGCTAAGTAAGAACAAATTTATTGTAATATTTGACAAAACTATGTAATTTAAGAAGAATATATAATTCACTTTTTTTTTCACAATAAATCAATTCTTTTATTTTTAACTATTGTTAAACAAAAGAAAAGTAATATTTCAATATTAGGATTAAAACTGAAAAGAAATTTACCTTAGAAATTTTTGAGGGGGGGGGGGGCTCTTGTTTAAAAGTTTCAAATAATAAATGGTACTTTTCTTCAACATTACTTCTCTACTAATGATAAAGCTGAAGGTGGGTCTGTCTTTCTTTCTGTCTGTCTGTTACACGCGTAGAACCAAAACCGTTTGGTCAATTTTCATAAAACTAGACACGAAATTAGTTTGTAGTATGGGGTTGTGCACTACGGACCGTTTTTTCAAAAATTCTATTTCGTTCTTTTTCTATTTTAATTCTTAGCTCATTTTGCATACAAATTGGATAAAAAGGGGAAGAAATATTTCATACACATTTTCGAGTCTTATCTCATCCGAAAGCTTGAAATTTTCTGCTCAAAATGACAAAATGATGTCAGTTTGAAGTTTCTACGATCATTTAGAGCTGTAATAATTGTTTTTAGAATTCCGGAAATTCAAGGCTTACCTGGAGCAAAGCAAGCCAATTTAGTCTAAAATGATTAAGCTTGAGAATAAAATTTGAAAATAAAGACGAAATGAATTATTTTATAAACGGAAATCAAATTTTCATGTAGTTACCACGGTTACGCTTTTATTTCCTTTATTTGTTTCGTTCTTTTTCCCTTAATAATTTTTAAAATGTATTTGTTTTTGTGGTAATCCAAACTCCAAGCCTTATTAAAAATTAGTTAAATGAACTATTTTAACTGTTGTGAAATAAATCGTCTGCTTTTTTTTTCAGTTTTTAACGAATTAAAACTCGGTAAATTATAAAAATATTGTATAAATTGTGGTATTGCAACGTTCTTTCTAAATGTTTCATTTCGAAAAATGTACTATTTTGTTTTTAAAGTTAGGAAAGAGAACTTCCTTCTTCTTTTAAACTTTGGTAAGATTTCTGTTGGTTTCAGTAAACAACGAAATTGTTCAAATTTTCTCTTTTGGCTTATTTTTAATTGAGTATTTTTTCTGCGATATCAATTTGTTACCAAATGACCTTTTAATTTTGTACCACGGGCAAAGCCGTGCGGGTACCGCTAGTACTCTATAATTTATGTTTTATTTCAAACAGTCACTGAAATGCTTTTAGTGCAATGCCAAAAAAATTGAGGTAAATTTCATTTAGATTATTTTTATGAATTGATAGCACAATTATTTTATTTATTTTTAAATACATTCTTCATTTTAAACCCCCCTCCCCCTTTTTCTTTAATTTTCAAGAAAAGCCATTGCACGTCCTCTCTATGTCACAGAATTATTATGTTTGCTTTGTACTGTGTGGATATTTTTCAACTTATTTCTTACTTAACCAAAATCTTAAAGCAAATAAGGGAAAATAAATAATGGAGAGAAGCCCGTGGGAAATGTTTTTGTAGAAAGTGCTTTTTTGTTTGGATCTTGTACATAATCTCAAAAACTGAAGTTAATTTCTTGCCAAAACAGCGATAACGATTCCCACTTGGTCCCCAAATCCACCTAGTTAAGCCAAACTGTAGAAATGGTTCTCCCGCTTCTGGACGGTCTGGACGAAAGTTGAAGCCCGCGGCGCTTGCCCAACGCGAAAATCGCAGCCTTGTCGTCACTCTGTTTTCCAGGCACTCTAGCCTTAGGTAAGCCTGGAATTTCCGGGATTTTAAAAACAATAACTACAGCTCTTCTAATGCTCGTAGAAACTTCTAATTGATATCATTTTTAGCAGAAAATTTTAAGCTTTCGAATGACATAAGACTTGAAAATGTGTATGAAATATTTCTTTGAATTTGTATGAAAAATGAGCTAAGAATTAGAATAGAAAAAGAACGAAATAGAATTTTCGAAAAAACGCTTCGAGACGCACGCACCCATGCGACAAACTAATTTTGTGCCAAATTTTAAGAAAATCTATCCAACGGTTTTGGTGCTACGCGGGTCACAGACAAACAGACCCACCTGAGCCAATATTTTGAAAAGTGCAAATTTGAAGTTGGAGTTTTCTGATTAAAAATTTATTTTGAAGAAAAAAATTAATATTATTATTTATCAGAGAAAACAAACTATGGGGTTAAAGGTTGCTTAGGGTTTGTAGTGATGTAAACTCCCCCTCCCCAGCTTGAGGGGGGGGGCACAAGATTTGAGGGCGCACTATCTAGAAAAAATAGCACGTTACAATGAAAACATATTTTTTACAGTTACCAGTTACCGTATAACCCCGCATGCCGTAAAATTCGAGGGTCACCAGATTTCCTATGACTCATACCTGGTCCTTTCCGGCATGTCGGAAAAAACCGAGGTTGGAAAAAAATAATTTAATACTATCCCAAGAAAACTAAAAACTTTTAAAATAATAAAAGTTATGTACGGGTGTGCCAAGACAAAAATCTAATCAGCACTTTTCATGAGAATTGAATAATTGTCTCCAGGTATAATTTGTTGCACCGTATATTATCTAAATGCACTGTTTTAAGGTCATTTGTGAACGGGAAATATTAAAATAAAATTTTCCAAAAAGGTGCCATCTATACGGACATAAAACATTAAGGAGTGATTTCTGCATTTGCCACTCAGTGCAGATATCACTTTTGTAACACAGCAGTTAAGATCATTTTAGTAATATAATTAAACGATTTAACTTTGTAAAAATGTTAATAAATAATAGCAAGATAAAGCATCAAACCACCATGATTAGTTTCGTCTTGGAGACCTGAAATTCATTGGTTTGTTTTTGAGAAAGGCGTTTATTATTAGCTTTGTGATTGAAACTGAGGAGAGAAACAAAATGAACCTTGAATTATCCGGTATGTCAGAAAATTCGAATTTACCAGCATGCTGGTCAACCTCATTTTTTTCCGGCATACCGGTTAATGCAGGGTAATACATGAAATATTTATTTTCCCTACGCCTCACTCCAAGGTTTTTCCAGGGGAGGGGGGAAGCGTCTAGTTTATGTATGCTACTGTGTTTGTATTAACGAGGTTCGACTGTATATGCGTAAAAATGTCTCTTTTTTGCTGATAGACTAAGCATTATGTCAAATTAATTACTGTGTAATAAACAGCACAAATATGAAAAATCGACACAGTTTTATTAGTCGTACAAAAAGTACTTGAAGTAATTTTACTTCTCTTAAATTCAGTTTCAAAAAAAATTGCATTTTTAAAATGAATACATGAATTATAACAATGCTGGTGAATCAGCAAAATTAAACTTACTTCTTATTCTTGGTTTTTTCTTTTAGATACAAACAACATGGCCAGAATGTACACCGTAGAGTGTCCGAAAGCATCACTAAATTAGACTGCATTTCTGGCAGCACATATTCAAATGCATTTTCATTACTAGAAACCATTTTATTTAAATAAACTTCACTCATCTCCTTTTTTGCATGTTTCTTTGATTTTTTCTAAAAAAAATTTAAAATACAAAAATTAAGTTGTATTAATACTACAAAATTTTGTACGTAAAATAAAAATGCAGATAAGTAAGATGAGTTGCTATCACTTTAGATTTGATATTGTTACAACTATGACAAAACTAACTAATTTTCTGCATTATCTTTTCAATGTTTAATCTTTTAATTTTTTCCTACAACAAATGTTATTTAGGGGGGGGGGGGAATGTCACCAAAACCCTACATTTATTTTTAAAACATAGCTACAACTCGCTTCTTTCTTCACACCAAGTTAAATGTTTTTACAAGAAACTAGCTGTCGTGGCCGTCACGAAACTTTCTTCTATATCTATCTTATGAATTCCGGTTACAAAATAAAATACGTACTCGCCCGAGTAATTGGAGACAGCTACAATTTCCCAATTATCGTAATAACCCTGCAAATGCAGAATCAATGAGCGAAATTGGAAATCATTGCAAAAGCCTTGTTTAGATTAATTGCAAACATTTTATTTGTTAGTAAAAAGAAATTGGCAACAGTTAAAAATTTCAAATCATTGAAAGTTTTCAGCTGTTTTGATAATTAAATAGCGTGAAAGCGATTTTTTAATGAATTAATTTTTCGCATTGTTGACTAAGCGCAAAAATCACCCCACCCTCCCCCTGGGGCGATTGGCGCCAAAATTTAATCGATGCTTGCTTCCATATTGGGTTAGTGTTATTCCAAATTTCATTCAAATCGCAGCAATATTTCCCGAGATACAGTAGGTGCAATGACAAAATAAGCACTTTTGATTGCTCCACCCCCCTTTGAGATATTGACACACAAATTGAATCAGCACCTGTACTCAATAGGGTCTACCTATGGACTAATTTTCGTTTGATTCCGCCGGTTACTTCCTGAGATATAGCAGTCACCCCCGCGCAGAACACGTGCGATTGCTCCACCCCCCTTCAAGATATTGACAAACAAATTGAATCAGCACCTGTACTCAGTAGGGTCTACCTATGGACCAATTTTCGTTTGATTCCGCCGGTTACTTCCTGAGATATAGCAATCACCCCTGCGCAGAACACGTGCGATTGCTCCACCCCCCTTGGAGATATTGACAAACAAATTGAATCAGCACCTGTACTCAGTAGGGTCTATCTATGGACCAATTTTCGTTTGATTCCGCCGGTTACTTCCTGAGATATAGCAATCACCCCCGCGCAGAACACGTGCGATTGCTCCACCCCCCTTGGAGGAATTCGCTAAAAAAAGTCAGGTGCACCAGTTCACATGGTGGTACATATGTGCAAAAATTTTTGTTCGATTTCATTCAGTAGTTTTTGCTCTAGCGCGGCCACAAAAACTGGTCACACACATACAGACTCACACACACACAGACAGACAGACAGACAGACATTTTCTAAAAATGGTCGAAATGGACTCAGCGCACCTCAAAACGTGCAAATCCGTCAAAATTCGACATTCGAAAATTTTCACGAAACCAATACTTTCTTCTATATATTAGATATAGAAGAAAGTAAAAAGGAAAAGAAAAAAAGTACTATTACTTTATTTGCATTTAAAATAAATACCTTGTACCAGTTTCAATAAAAACTAGCCAAACCTGCTTAGAACATCTGATTTCAAGTGCATTTTTCTTAGAATTAAAAGTAGATAGCTTGAAGCAGAATAAATAGGTATTTTACACAGAGTCAGAATTTGGAAAGTTTCTGGCATGGTTATGATATCATGACATCATCGCTTGGCAAAAAATGCTATAAACAGTGAATTATTTTACATTGTGATGAAACTTTTAATCCTGCATTATATCAATTTTAAACTTTAATGGAATGCTCAACAGTGGTTTAAAACTTTTTAGATGCGAGACCCACGTTTTAAACACACACCCCCTTCAATTGTCCCTCCCTTTAAACACTCCCTTCAATTGTCCTAACCATCTGATTGTAGAATTGCTATCCTGGTATTCATTTCCTTAATAGGATTTGCAAAAAACAAATTTTACTAATTTTTATGCACCAAAACATGTTTAGTTATTAGTATATTATAATGTGTATTAATCATTTTACTGTATGATACGTAATTACTGAGAAATAGATAGTTCAAATAATACATAAGTGAAATATTAGTGTGATGAATAAACTTGTTTCTGAGAGATAACGACGATTTTAGTAACAACTGCGTGCTCTTACAATAATGAAATGCCTCCGTAGGACGTTTTACCCCTCAGATTGGAAACCACTGCTGTAAGGACTTGTGATCAAACCCTTACATCCCAGCAGATAAAATTTTGGGTACGCAAGAAGGCTGCGTGGAGTTGAAAATTTTTTAAATCTTTTCAGAACTACAAAAAAGTGCATTAGTGGAAGTGTATTAATGTTGCAATAAAAAAAAATGTGTGATAAGAATAAAAATTTAAACAAAAACAAGACTTTAAAATCCAAAGCAGGTTTTTTTTTTTGATGAATTTTCTTTATCAGTGCAAGACTTTATGAACACTCAGTACATTATGTTGAGCTTCGAATCTAAACATTATTTAGCATACAAAAAAAAGTTTATACCTACTGTAATAGAGAGCTCTTCTAAGTCATCATCAATTAAATTTTCAAGTTCATGAGAAAAAGAATCAACATCAGAAAGGAGCTTAGTATCACGAACTCCTTTCTTTTGTAAAATGTTGTCAACAATCGAGGCAATTAGGAGCTTCATTTCAGACATTTTCTGTTGTTTTTCTTCAGTACGCACATTGTTCTAAAACAAAATTGTACGTGAAAACTTATCCAATGTTTAGAACTCGATGTTAATAAGTGCATGTTAAGAACAAAAATTGCAAAGTGGAATAGTTTTGCCTCTGCACTATACAGGGTGTTCCAGTTCAACTTGCAAGGCTTTTATTTTCACATCCATTTGACCGAAATGCATATTTTATAAATGCATACATACCTAAATGCATACAAGATATTAGAGGTTTGAAGCGACAAAATATGAAATATTTTTAAAAGGACTACAGGTCCACTAACTTATGTTTAGCAAAAAAATCTCAACTGAAAAATAATTCTAACAAAGCAAATTTGAAAGATTCAAGCTTAAAATTCAAAGTGATATTTGCGCTCAAAGTTTTACGATCCCATGCAGATTACGAGATTGGAATGGCCCTTTCTGTAGAATGACCGGTTGTCATTCTACTGAAGTCACTATACTAATCTTAGTGGCTATCACTATACTGATCTTAGTGGCTATATTTTCAATCAAAAGGTGTTATTGACAGCGAGGGTTATGTGGCGTAAATCACAAAACACTGTGTTTCACATCTTGGTGAATATTGTTCGTACTAATGTCAAACTTTTTGTGTTTGAAGCTAGATTTTGCATTTTTTTGAATAAAAGATTTTTTTGCTTCAACTTTCAGCATCTTAACTGTGTACTTAATCTTTTCTGTGTACTTCATCTGCGTACCAAGCATTTTTGCTATTGGAATTATGCATCTAGGACAAACGGTAGCAAAAATAAAAGTTTTGCAGGTTAAAACTGAACATCCTGTATATATACGATATATACATATGTATACAAACACCTACAGGTTTACTACAAATGATACATTTGTTTTTGAACCGCTATACATACAAAAGGGTGGTTGCAAGCACAACAATGTATGAAAATAACTACAAACCTATCAAGATTTCAAACTGAGGTGGTAATGTCAATGCTGTATTTTGTGAATGACGAAAAACAAGAGAAATTGTTTCTTTGTATTTGTGTATTATGTCCTGGTAAAGTCATCACTGCTGCATGGATGCTATCTTTGAGCAGTGTTAGAAATGAGAGTTTAAATCTAGGCGTCATGATGACGTCTAGTATAAGTTTCTAGGCATCAAAATGAAAGGTGCCATATTAAATGAATTAAATATCAAATTAAAAATTCAAATAAAAAAATCATTATACAGACTGCCGATACGTGATGCTGCATGTTAAACACACTGCCGATATCAGAATAGCAAAAAATACAAAAGAAAATAATTTTTCTAAGACATAATCGATTGAACTTGAAAATTACCTCTACAAATTGATTCTTCAGGAGAAATACCAGTTTAAATTAAAATCAGTCAGGAAAAAGACTCCAATGTAATTTAAAACTTAAGGCTTCAAATTTGGCACCTAAGATTGGAAATTTAGGTGTTAAAAATTTTTTTTTTGTATCAAAATGTGACTAACAACCGCTTGTTTCTAACATTGTCTAACACTTCTTTGCTCTTGGATGTGGGGGTACATAAAGAAGGCTATTAATGTAAAGCACTACAAGAACAAATTAACAACAATCATGCACATTGTAACACCCGAAAAGTACTGCTTTTCTTGTTTTGACTCTATTTAAAAATACTGCATTCCCATTAGTACCTGGTAAATACAATTCCAAATCTTGATAAGTTTGTGGTTGTTTTTGTATAGCCCATTGTTGTATGTGCAATACTTTTGTACATATTGCGCTTCAAAAACAAAATAATTATTTGCAGTAACCCTGTATTTTAAACAGAAATTTCCGTTTTAAACACAACAAAAACTCAGAAGGAAGGAAAAAAACTCAGTCTTTTTTAGCATTGTTTGCTTTTTGAAGCAATAAAAAATATGTTTTGTAATCTTTTTACATACCGTAAAATGGGGTGTCTAGGAACAGCAGGGTCAATCGGAACAAAACTTCCTGACCGTACAAAGAAATTCTTCATAAATATACTATTGGGTATTTTTCGCCATTAATTTTTTTTTAGAAAGGTAAGATCACAGGAATTAGAAAAAAAAATACTTTTGACAATCTGGCAACGCTACTGGCTTATAAGGAGGGGGGCACGTAGAATGCTGGAAAACATCATGCTTTCATAGACTGCAAAACTTCATATGTAAGTACAAACCTTCTTATATTTTAAACCTAAGAGTGGTATGTTTCAATTATGCACGTATCTGAACAACAGAATACCATATTAGAATTTACATTTTTTAAAAAATTGTGTCATAAAAATGAAGAATTCTGAAAATTGCCATAGGAAAAAAATTTGCAGAGTGTATTGGAACACTTGGTTCTGTTGTTCCAATTCAAACTTATTTAAAAGAAACTGTTCGTAAAATCAAGATTCTAACCCCAATTCTTCTAGTCAAGACAAGAACAAGAATTTATAACTGTTTATCTTTTCTCCTGAGCAACTAGATTTTAGAATGACAGAAAGTTGCAGATTTAAAAAGATTTTTGCTCCAGGAGACTTCTTTTTACCTAAAATACATGGGAGAAAGTCATACAGACTTTACGTAGCAAAAGTCCAGCACACAGACAGTGATAAATAAGTGAGAAAATCTTACAGGACAATCCCCAAAACCCAGAGATTTCGAGAAACTAAAGAAAAGACAGCGTTCATCCCAGAAGATGTTACGAAGAATCTTAAGCCAAGCCACAATTGCTAGTTTTAAGCACAAGTACATATTTGTGGACGATATGAGTGACTTCAATTTATTTTACAGCTTTGTATTTCCATTCAAAAGCATTTTTTTAAATTAATTATAATTTTTTATCAGCTCAAAATCATTTTAAATTTTGACAAATTATAAACGTTTACTGGTACAGAAAATAAATTTTTAGTTGACAATAACTATCTGTTCTTATTCTTCCCCATCAATATTACTCATGTTTGTGAGACCTATTACAGGGGAAATTACAAAAAATAAAAATTTTAACATGTGTTCCGATTGACCGCTATCAGCGGAGTGATTCGGAACACCCCTAAATTCCTATATGTGTAAATAATAACAGTTCGAAATGTTTTGTCTTTGCTTGGAATATCAAAAGCAAAGCAAGACCGAAGTTTTTACCCAAAAAATCATATTTAAAAAAATCTTTTAACTACTTTTGTTACAATTAAAGTTGAAAAGTGTTCAATTCACCCCATTTTACAGTACTTCATGAATTTATAAAATTTAATGTTTCAGCACAATGTGTTCAATTAGAAATTTTAATGAAAAGTAATGAAATCTACTAGTCTGTGTGTCCTTTTATTATCCCAGAACACAACATAAATGTAAAATACTACACTCAGCATTTATTGCAGAACGATTGTTGATTTCAGTCAAAAACATGGGTTATATTTTTAATATTGCTGATTGCAACAACTAGAGATCAAAAGAAAAATGAACACTTATTATAACAAGTCATTGATGATAATAAAAGTTAATAATATCCAATAATATAATAGATATATTTTGAAGAAGTACTTTAATTAATGACATGAAATGTTACAACCACTTCAGCAGAATCCATCTAAAAGTTAAATTCAAAATTTAAATAACAAGTTAATAAAAAGGTCCCAAAATTAAACATACCAATACAGCAGGATTATTGGTATAACTGGAATGGTATTTATTGACAAAATCATAGCCAAGAATTTCAAAGAGTATTTGCCTGCAAACAGGATCCATGAGTTTCTTCTCTAAGTTTTGCTTCAAAACTTGACAAAACTTTGTTTCAACCTAGAAAATTAATCAGACAAATCCACACTCATGTGTAACACAGAATATTTTTCAGTCACAAAAATTTTCGAATCATTTTAAAACTTCTTTTGTCGAAACAAACTTAAACACAACTGTATTACAAAACAGCTTTTAAGCAATAGATTAAAAAAAAAAAAAAAAGAAACCCCTAGAATTAAGTTTATGATGTAATTATGCAAGTACTTGTGCATTAAATGTATGAAAAGTAGGCTATAGAAATGCCAGTTTTGGTCTCTTTATCTCAAGAAAGATATCAATTTATTAGAAAGGATTCAAGAGAGGGCTACAAGTTAATAAATGGACTTCTCAATTTAAACTATAATTCCAGGGCACACACGCACACACACGCTTATACAATCTTGATCAAAGAAGAATCAGAGGAAACATGATTCATTTGTTTAAATTTATCAAAATGGAAGATGTTCCAGTGTTAACTTCTTGCATGGAAAGCAGGACAAGGGGTCATTGTTTTAAGTTATTAAAATCTCAAGCTAACTTGGAAATTAGATAAAAATTACTATTTTAGTAGAGTAGTGGGAACTTGGAACTGTTTACCAGAAGAAGCTGCTATAAGCAAGGGAGTAGATAGCTGTAAGAGGGGCATTGATTTTCATTGGGGACTATAAATCGACTAAGACGAGCCTAGCTGAGCTCAGAGTCCATTGCTGATTGTTACATTTGTATTTATAAATGATTCATATTCCAAGTCAAAGAAAAATGCACCTTGTATTTTTGGCTGTTCATCTCTTTTTTTTTTTTTTCTTTTTTCAAATCATGCTTTAATTACAAAATATTAGATCTGTGTATGGAAAAATTTAGTATAACTGCACAAAGCATTAAAACACAATGAAAAAAGATAAAGAAATCAGTATTTACCATAAAACTGCAACCGAAGTACATCAACTTCATTTGTCATGCAAAAGGTTATTTTTCTGTGGCAATAATTTATAGTAATACAGGTAAATTATGTCAATAATGATATTGTTAACATAAGATTTTAGCTAATATGGGTACCAATAAAACTAACTTTAATTCCTAGTTGAAATATAATTAACAGCAAATCTTTTACTTGGTTGTTGGAATACAAAAAATAAAAAAGATGTGTTAATCTGAATGTTTTCTTGCATACTAAATTTAAATTTATGTATTACTACAGGGTACCAAAAATGTGCTCTCCACTGCCTGTCAACTTTGCAAATAGTATCACAGACTGAGAATTTTCAAATAAGAAAGACTAGCACTTTGGAAACAGCCTGATAAAACGGCATTGAAAGGACTAAAACAACAGAAATTTGGTGCATCGAAATTTCACTCCTTGAATTGCATCCAAAATTAGTGCTCTTCATTCTGCAAGTGCTGGAGGAGAAGAATTTTCTGCAATGCTACTGTGCAAGACCATTTTAAAGACATGAGAGCTTTAATTCTACAGTTATCAGCCTTTAGTTGAAATTCTGTGTTTATGTTCAAATGTCTGGGTGGGGGGGGGGGGGGGGTAAGCATTAAAAATAATTTGTAGGAACAATTCTAATCATTTATAATAATGCACAGATATACTTGTTATTGTATATATTTTCAATAAGATTTAAAAAGACATGTTGGATACATGACAAATATAATTACCTTCTTCCATGTTGTCAATGTCATAGATTGATCAACATAGACGTCAAACCAACTGTCTTCTTGCTTCTCATAATAATCCATCTTTCTTCAGAAATGTACACAACATTTGAAGGTTCTTTCAGTATGTATTATTGCATGTTTTGAATGACATTTATTCAACATGCATTTTGGCACAAAGGGGGAAAAAAAGGGAAAAGAGAAATATAGTATTTATAATTCACAGAAAGATGGAGAATAACACATTATTGCAAGAGAGTTCACTATTTACAGGGACTTCATCCATTTTTATGAGCTCCCAAGCTGAACAGCAGGAGGGGATTCTCCATAACAATGTTTTGCTTTTGGGTCAGTGTAAGAATTTTCATGTTGTACACTCTGTAAGAAAATATGTGACGTTTATCATTATTATTTCAAGCACTATATTATGACATGAAAGATACGTCAATTTGATTTTCAAACAAACGGTACAAAGGCTTACTTGAGAAGAAGTCCGACATTTAGTCAAACATAATTCAAAGTGATCAGTTATTGAGGCAAATAGAATGTTGAAAGTTTCGGATGCTTTCCCCAAAATTTTCTGCAGCAAAACACGCTAAAACAGATTTTAAAAAACTTAAAAACCAAACAATAGTAACATGCATAGATATAATAAACACAAGTGCTTAAAAATCTAAAACTAATCAGCAATAATTTAAATACGTGAAAACCTAATGGACATGGCAGGGGCAGCATTTTGACATTTCGTTTGAGGGGGCGAGTTTCTTAAATATGAAGTAAATCAGCATTAAAAAACAAACATATTGGTTAAAAGAATGATGTCTTAAACAATCACAAATGGATTTAATATTAAGGAAAAATGGAGTTATTAAAGCAATTTAAATTTTATGAGCAAACTTTAAAAGTATTTTGTAAGTAGTTGTCACATAAAATATCTCGATTAGAAATTAGTTTTTAACTTTTAGTCAAGTTTCAATCTTTAATGCTTGGAGTCAAGAAGATTTTTTTATGCATTGCTTTCCAGTGTCTGTGCTATTTCCCAAACAGCTAAAGTTCAAAATCCTTTCTTTTCCCTTTGTTCTTGTTTCAGAGCATTTTTTTTTTCCAGATTTCTCTCTTATTAGAAATAATCTTGAAGACATATTTAAAGATGAGTTTTATCAATTTTCGTTGGAAATTGACAAGCTTTTTTAGTTTCTTTTGCACGTGATAATTGATATGTGTCATACATAAATTAAATTTACCTGATTTTTAACATTCTGTGAAAAATATTTGGGGGTGCGACAGCCCCTTCTTGCCCCCCTTATTTGCCGCCCCTGGGACATGGTGTTTTTGTCTTTCTCTGTTTTGACCCATTATTTACAGAATTTAAAAAACAGATATCGTTCTGAAGTGGTACAAATTTATCAAAACAATATTTGCCTTAAAGATGCACATAATGATCAGAATACTGGTGTACCAAATATGAGCATTTTGAGCTATTTTGCGATTTCGTAATACTGGTACTAGCTGGGGCTAAGACACCGGTTTTTTTAAATATTAGATGCAGATAATAAATAATGGAAGAGCTTTTAATTTAACTTATTTGTGGAAAAAGCTAAGAAGAATAGCAGTAAAATCGCTTTTAATTTCATATAAATCAGCAGGATGTGCTCTCTTTGTGAGTTTTAACAGTTTTTTGCTACCGTAATTTCCGGAAGACATGCCGTGGCGCTTAAGAGTTTAACAGTTAAATTTTTTGAACTGCAGCGTTTCTGCTGATGGGGCGATTCTAATCAACTTTTTTTTTTCACACTGCGTCGCCGCGCAATTTATTATTCAACCATTCATCCCTCCCTTAAATGATGAACTGTTGCGCAATTATATATTTGTGACGGACATTGAGGAGTCGGATTTTGATAGATTTGATTAATGTTTATTTAGTGACTGATATTTACTTTATGATTCATTTATTTTATTTTTGATTGCTGTAAATAATAAATGTCCTTCTTTTTCGATATTTCGTTTCATGCAGTTTTTCCTTCCTTTGTTGTGAGACTATAAAGGCAGGTTTATTTTTTGTTTAAAACGAGGCTTTTTTGTTGTGATAAGTCATGATGTGTCAGCAATTATAGCAGCGGCGGTTACGGCGATGCGGCCCTTCTGAGCATTTTTTTCCCCTCCAGATCACTTTCTGGGGGATGCGGAGTTTCTTCCGGAAATTACGGTAATATTTTGCATGAGCTCATCTTGCTGCAATCATGAAACAATGTATTTATATTCTGTTAGCATTTTAACAACTTATATTGTTATAACTAACCTCTATAGTTATAGTACTAATTAAATAGTTTGCTCGAAAATATACTTCCATCTGTTTGCTGAAGACACTTCTACAAGAAGCAATATCTAAAGATATCCTCATTTATTTTCGATGATCTGTGACTTTTTTGATGCGTTGAAGAAGAATTTCTGGTAAGATAGTTTTAGAATTTAGAAGACTACTTTGCCATGAAACATTATTAGATATACTGTCGGCCGCCCTATTTAGCCGGGTAACGGATAAACGAATACCCCGCTCAATCGAATAGTATTTCTTACCGGTACTAAATAGTAGTATTCGTTTAAGCGAGGACGACAGCATTCTATTATTTAGAATTTTTTTGGTGTGTGATGAAGTGCATTTTTGTGTGTTTATGTGCACCATATTTCTATTGCTTCTACTTTCTTAATCCTTACTAGCCCTTTTGGAAAAGTTAAATTCAAGTACAATTACAAATGTATTTGTGCACTGAATAATTTATTCTAACCATCTTGCTTACTATTTTTTAAACATTTGTCGAAACTGTACAGAATTACAAAAAAAAAACGTTTTCCATTAGCATAAGAGGTGACACTTTGTTGCCACCGGCAGGGGCACCGACTCTGCGGGCTCCAGCACCCTCCAAATTATTCATGGGGATGCTGAGCACCCCAATGAATATTTTGAATCACATTTTTTCGTTAAAATTTGCCTTATTTTGATCTTCCCCCCTTCTACTTTTGGACTATGTCTTTGAGCACTTGCACTAATATTAAAAACCCGGCGCTACTGGTCACCGGTTATTGGTTTGCTGTCCTGTCTCGCTATTTTTTTTGCTACTCATTTGGAGAGAGATTATTTAGCAACTATAAAGTGCCTTAAAAATTCACAATCACGAAAGCCATAATGAAGTGCAAAATATTTTCAGTTATTTACATAATTACAAAAAAATTTAAAAGAAAAATGAAAACAAATAAAAGTAACTAACAGGATCAAATTCAGTTTTTATTGTAAAATTCAAACTGAAGGGTTAACAAAAAGAAAGTAAAAACAGCCTGATCATGAAAAATTTGAGAAAGATGGTATTCATATCGGAAAAGAATCTTTTCTCACAGAAGACTTTCTTTTTGGTTCTTGTTTTGAATGCTTCAACCAGACTTTCTATTACTGATAAGCCTTGCTTTGAGTTTTGAGCATTAAAAAAATTATAATTTAGATATTTTACAACATATATACAACTAATGTACTTATTAACGTTGTTTCATACACTGCTACATTTAAGTCATTCAATTAATATCAAAATTTAATTCAGTCCTTATGTTATTTTATAAGATAACAGGCAATCTGTCATAAAATGCAACATTGAACATAATTTTTAGGCTTTGACCTTCATCAAAAAAAAAAAAAAAAACCCTTATTCAATACAATCAAATACAAGGCTAAATATTTTGTATGCTAGCTGTTTAGCAACTAACAAATATGTAGACACACATTACTACAATTAACGTAAAAGATCACAACACAGCATATTAAATGCTCTTGCGTATAAACTGCAAATTAAAATATGAAGAGAAATAAAACTAACTTTTTCAGGCTGCAAGCAACATGAGATGCAATATTCATATATACTGCAACATCCATTTTCATGGCATGATTCACAATGGTACCGCTTTGTATTTGTAGATTCTACATTGCAACATCCAGTTGAAAGCACATCATGCCTATGACAGACATATCCTGAAAAGCATAAAAACACTTAGAGGATTTCCCCTCCTTTAAGTGATACACATAATCATTTACCTAACCAAAAATGGAAAATTAGTGGTATAAATATTCAAGTTCAAGAATAAAGAAAGAAAAAGGCTTGATGAGTAAAATCACTGAACCATAAGATAGAGTTCTAAAGTGAGTAACAGTTTTTGAAGAGAAACTTCCCTCAACCATAGAAACCAAACAAATAACAAAACACTTCACCTCATGTAAATGAAATGTTGCTATGGTAACAAAAACAGGAAATATGTTTAATAACTAACGACAACATTTTGGATCATTATTTTTCCTTTCCACTTGATCTGCCCTGAAACGTTTTGTTTTATTAACAGATCAAAGACAAGATAAACAGAACAACTTTTCATTTTCACTTTATTAAGAAATCAAATGATAATTTTAGCATGTATGTTTTTTTTTTAAATCAATGCTTGAATTGTGCAGATAAAAATGAAAATGCAACAAAATTTAAATAGAAATTTAAAGTATTAAAAAAAAAGAAGCTTAAGTACCAGAAAAATATCTATTAATGTACAATATAAATAGTAATCAATACAGATGGCTTTTAAATATAATGTACATAATTGTTTACTATTTGTTGCATTTCATATTCCAAGTAAACTGTTTTTACTAGAAAAAATATCTTTGCTAAGCTTGTATGTATACAGGGGGGACGGGGTGACAAGGGGAGTTGTTGGCTTTCAACTACTTTTTAACAAGAAAGGCAGACTAAGAGAAATTTTTTTAAGATACCATTTAAATGACCAATTTTTTTATTTTCCATTTTATCAAATTTAATTTCTTTCAATCTTGATGTGGCATCTTAAAGCCTTATTCTTAAAAGTACATCTAAACTATTTTTAGGAAAAAATAATAAATGCATAGGCCAGAAACATTAATAAACTACCTTTGTCATCTGCTATCAATACTTTTCCTTGAATAGAATTTCTACAAGATGTAATTTTTGAATTTGAGTGATTTGATTTGTCCCAAGATGTATGCCATTTGAAAGACTGTGCAGGTAAATTTAGAGGTTTCTCCACCATGTCGTCAGATTAGTGATGCAACGAATATTCGGCCGAGGCCGAATATTCGGTCTATTCGGCTCGTCCGCCGAATATTCGGCTTCGGCCGAATACCTGTTTAACTATTCGGCCTTGGCCGAATACTGTACAAAAAATGTATTTAATTTTTGCAATTTGAAAGTTTTATATATTTTTAATTCTTCTTATCATATTTAATGGGCATTTTATAGGAAATCTTGTTTTACTATAATACTTTGTTATTTTTGAGGGTATTTACTAATTTTATTGTCAACTTAAACTGTGTGTACTACAAACCTTGACCATCTTAACACGTAAAATAAATCTCTACAAAATCATAGGATAAAGCAGAAAAACAAAATACTTTTTGCATTATCACAAGGGTTGGTTTACCTTTTTTATGATACTAATTCTTGTACATAAAAGATCTAAATTGATAAAATATAAGCATAAATCATACATGAAACAGTAGTCAGTTCTTTCTTTATCAAAATAAAATACGTGTAAAAATGGAATAGTATGATAGAAATATGCTTCTTTCCAAATCTTTTATTTTTTAAAAATTGAATGTGAGAATTTAAAATATAAAAATAGTATTGTTAATTTCCCTACATAACATTTCAAAAATATTCTTTGTAATCTTTGCAATTGGGAAAATCACAAAGCTAAGTTTTTTCTGTTCAAACAGATTATGGTGCAGAAATTTTTTTAGGAAATAGGCCTCTCTTTTTTTTTCCCTTCAAATTTTATAAGATTTAGAAAATAAGAGTTTATTATACCTGGTACATGTACTGAACATGTAGTTCTGAAATGCACTGTCTGGCCTTGTAAAAATAGGTTAGGAAATTTAATTCTCACTACTTAAACATTTTCGTTTTTTTTAAATAAGGGTTTTAAGAACGATAATAGTCGATTTTTCTCTTGGTGCCTACACGGATAAAAGTCTAGATTTATCTAAATATAATTATATTTTTTGCATTGGAATACCTTCAAATATTAATATTCCTCATAGATGAATATGGTTTGTTGCTGCTAATTTTGGTAAATGTAAACACTAAATTCAATAAAAAATTATATGATACATTTCCGTGCTGAATCATTTCCGTTAATTTTTTCCCTTATTTATTTGGAAGAGCTTTATGAAATACTTTTTTAGAAGCTTAAATACAGAGCTCTGACCTTTAAGAACTATTGCTAAAGGAAATACACTCTTCATTGGTCTTCTTTTCAGTAATTTTTGGCCGAATATTTTTGAAGTTTGAACTAATGCTACCATTTCCAAAAGATTACTCCAAATTATGTTTAAAATCTTTAATAATGTATATTTAACTCATAATCATGCAAAAGTATACTTTAAATGCAACTTGTGCTTTGTTTATTAACAAAAATAAGTTAACTATTCGGCGGCCGAATAGCCGAATATTCGGCCTTGAGTTTGGCCGAATATTCGGTATTCGGCCAAATCACTATTCGTTATTCTTAAAAGTACATCTAAACTATTTTTAGGAAAAAATAATAAATGCATAGGCCAGAAACATTAATAAACTACCTTTGTCATCTGCTATCAATACTTTTCCTTGAATAGAATTTCTACAAGATGTAATTTTTGAATTTGAGTGATTTGATTTGTCCCAAGATGTATGCCATTTGAAAGACTGTGCAGGTAAATTTAGAGGTTTCTCCACCATGTCGTCAGATGACATATTATCACTCTGAAAAACGTCAAATACAACAAAATCAATGAAACTGAAAAATTAAAAGATTAAAACAGGACGAACACTCAATATCATCAGGGGCATAGGAGCCGGGGGAGCAGGAGCTCTCCCTGGAATATTTCAGATAGGCTTAGCTCTTCCGGAAAATTTTTTGCTCTACAGTTATTTGTAGTAAATTGTTTTACCTAAAAAAAAAGATTACAAAAGCATGACCTACTTTTTCCAGAAAATTCCTACAATAAGCAATAAAGAAAGGGGACAGACAAACACCTTCTTGACTGGTAAAAAGTAAGAAATATTACAATATCAACAGGAGTTTCATAAAGTACAGTTTGATATTTTTTCCGGGGACCTCAGATGCTTACCTCAAGTCTCTACTGATTTTATTAAAATAGGGGTGATAGTGATAAAAGCGATAAGGAATGTGAGGAGATTTTGCTTTGTTTGTCGTGTTGGTTTACGTTGATATTTCTTTCTTTTTCAATTTATTTCCCTTCCTTATCAGCTCTAGAAAGACAAACTAATTTTGGTCTAAGCCAAAATGCTACCACGGTGCATTTCCTTAATGAAGCTGTCAGCCTTTTTTGAAATAGAACCGTTCAACAGTGCTAGGCGCACCTTTCGAGGTTGTACAGCAAATGAAATTACACAAGAGTATAGGTGAAAACATTAATAAATTTCTGAATGTATTTTAATTATTTAACATATTATATCTAAGTCAAAGGCAGTGGCATATATATCGCCCCGCGTCCCTTCATATACTTGTATATAATAATACCCTTTCATAGAAGGGGCATTTCACAGTATTTAGCTGTTACGGACTCTACACTTCAGAGATATGTTTTAGCCTCCTACTAATGATTAGTGCAAATATTGAAACTATTTTTGCAAATTTATAGTCCTATGTGTACTTATCCCAAAACATTGAAAAAAGCACAGATTTGTTTGGAATTTCTAAAAATATAGGAGTATATATAGCATGTTACGGACTCTACGCACAAAAGACATGGAAATTTTTGCTAAAACTAACTTCAAATTTTCTGTGAAAGTAACATTTATTCCTACCTAATGAAGCTTTTTTATGATGTCTCAGTTTATCTATAATGCATTTACATACCAAAATAATAATTAAAGAATCAAAAAATATTTTTTAAGGAATTATTTACTGAAGAACTATCCATTTAAGAACGCGTTACGGACTCTACATATTTGTCACGTTTGAGTATTGTTTAAATTATTGGTACTAGAAGCTATACTACAACAACACAATATTATTGTTCAATAGTTTTAGTAATAGAATCAACTATCATGGCTTTTTGACCATCATACAAAAAAAAAAAAAAAAAAATGCTGAGAAGTCGAGATGTAGCACTCCTGGTAGAACAGACAGCGGTATACACGTCAGTTTCTTCATAGGTTGCTTTTTGCATTGTCTTAAATTTGATTCTAGAAAACAAGGTACCAATTCGAATTTCACAAGCTATTTTCTTTTTAAAGTTGTGGAACCTTGAATTAGTTGAATAGATCGGTACTCTACTCTTTTCAATAAATCAAGATTTCCCGATAACAGCAGGATAGTTAAGAGAGGTATTTTGGTGGGCGGGAGGAAAGTTGTTTTTTAGCCAAAACTTTTAAAATTGCATTTTTTAAGGTAACTGAAATCTTCAGTTAATTCAATTAAAAATATTTAAGTATTTTAAAATGTACCAAAACCAACAAATTCAGTATATAAACAACTTTATTTAATGACTAATTTAGCTGCAGTAATTTTGAAATTAAGTTTTTTATTATAATATCAGTTTATGTTTATTTTCTTATCAATGTTCTATTATGGAGGGGGGATGACTCATCTATCCATTTACGTAATTTAAGGGACCAAACATAGTCTAAAGCTATGTTTTAGAGCTTATATTTCAGAATGTTTACAACAGTCCCCTTATTTATGCCCAAAAATTACTTATTACCCTTCTCTTTTTGGGAATGACACCCCCCCCCCCTCCTCGATAAAAAAAAAAAAAGATAGAATTTGGATCTACCCTTGGATGGAATAGAGGTATCATCAATGTGTAAAGATGAACAAAAGGTTTTTGTTGTGTAAAATAATCAAGATTTACATCAGCAGTTTTCCTTTTTCAAATGAACATTTTTTTGCTTAACAAATGTAACTCATCCTAAAGTTAAACCGTTAAAGTCAAGAAACTTGTGAATTTTTTGATTATTCAAGTTTAATTTCCACACTAAACTGCGTAAACATACATTTTGAACTAAATTAAGCAAAAAAAAAAAAAATCATGTTAAAAATTGCTCCTAATTGTGCTCTTTTGTGTAAAAACAATGTAAGCAAAGAGGAATGGGCCTTAAATGTGTGAAATGAATTGTTCCTTCAAACCTGCATCATTTTAAAACCAAAAGGTTGTCTAGAACCAAAATATAAAAGCTCAGGGAATATTGAGTTCTACAAAACAGCCGCAGCTATTTTGTCCTGTATGTGACAGCTCATAGATTTCTTTAAAAAGGCATAGTTTTAAAATAATGAACAAAAATTTTTGCTTGAAAAATCAAATATATGGTTGGTTTTTTGAGCAAAATAATTTTGCTCATTACCCTTTTAAATTACCCCTCCCCCCCCCCCTTGCTGTCACATCAAAATTCTTCTGAAAGTCAATGTTAAAGTTTCTTTTTTTAGGTATAAGTAGTAATGTCTTTCAAAGATATAACTTTTAGTTTTTTTACGCTTCTGTTTGGGAGTTCAAGTACTTTGGTAAAAAAAGAGCTGTGTTGAAACTGTTGCTAAATGTAGAGTCCGTAACAAATTTTGAAAATTCATAAAAATTAACCAATTCCAAGAATCATGAAATTTCTTTTACAATATTGTGACAGCATAGGTGAAATTAGAAAATATGCAATTTAGTGAAATAAAATGCATAAATAAAATTTTAAACTAAACTTTTATTCCAATTATTGTTACGGACTCTACAGTCATCATTTTCACAATCTATAACTTTTTATAGAAGGCACTTTTTGATTAAAATTGTTAGCTATATTAGAGGTATAGAGGATTAGGCCTTTACTTTATCTGTCTCAAGTACCAGTTTTGGCTTAAAAATCGGTTTAAACCAGATTTAAAGAAAAATTCAATGTAGAGTCCGTAACAGTGAAAATTGCATTTTCAATTTCTGAGTGCAATTACAAACATAATATAAAATGAACTATGAAAAAAATATGATATTCATATACTTTAGAATGTACTTTTTCAATATATAATAAAACTTTAAACTTTTAAAAAGTTTTGTTACGGACACCCCTATGTCACAAATACCGTGAAATGCCCCAGATACATTTAAAAATATAAATACAGTATAACCTCGATTTAACGATTGCCTATGGACTGTAAAAAACTATCGTTAAATCGAAGATATTGTTAAATCGAGAAAGCATACTTATAAGTTAAACGGATTAAACTATTTATAATTAAGTGGCCCCCCAAACTATTTGAAAAATCACCAAAAACGATCTTTTTATTCTAGTTTCTTTAAAAAGACCTTTAAAACATTTTTTTCGGTGCAGAACCAGAGTATAGGATCCGCTCCTATGACTCCTGGGTCAGAAAAAATTTTCACGCTGTAAATTTTTTTTTTAAAAATAAAATAATGCTTTAAAAATCGCACTTTGCACTGAAGTTTTAAAGCAGGTCTTCAGCCAAAAAAAAAAACAAAATTGTGGCTGATTCTTATGTCAAATGACTCCCTATTTCCAAATATGACCTCAGTTTCCCCCCTCCACCCCCTCTTTCCAGAGAGTCCCCCCCCCCCAATTCAGAGTCATTTTACTAATTCGGAGGGGAAAAGTACATTACGTAACCCGTTAACATAATTCTAAAAGGCAACAGAGGTTCAAAGTTCAAAATCATGTACATGTGTACCAAAAATATAAACTATGGCGGTGTACCCCCCCCCCCCCCCAAAAAAAAAAACCTTCCTTTCTTGTTTTTCTAAGAGACGTTTTAAACTTTTTTTTTTTTTTTGTGAAAAATCAGAGTATTGAATTTTCTTTTCTTTTTTTTTGGGGGGGGGGGGGAGGGGGAGGTATACCGCCCTAGTTTATATTTTTGGTACACATGTACATGGTTTTGAACTTTGAACCTCTGTTGCCTTTTAGAATTATGTTAACGGGTTACGTAATGTACTTTTCCCCTCCGAATTAGTAAAATGACTCTGAATTGGGGGGGGGGGACTCTCTGGAAAGAGGGGGTGGAGGAGGGAAACTCAGGTCATATTTGGAAATAGGGGGTCATTTGACATAAGAATCAGCCACAATTTTGTTTTTTTTTTTGGCTGAAGACCTGCTTTAAAACTCGAGTGCAAAGTGCGATTTTTAAAGCATTATTTTATTTTTTTTAAAAAATTTTACAGCGTGAAAATTTTTTCTGACCCAGGAGCCATAGGAGCGGATCTTATACTCTGGTTCTGCACCGAAAAAAATGTTTTAAAGGTCTTTTTAAAGAAACTAGACTAAAAAGATCGTTTTTGGTGATTTTTCAAATATTTTGGGGGGTCACGCCCCCCCAAGTTCCCAGATTTTTTCTCGGTGCTCATGATTTTAAACTTTGAGTCTCTCTTGACATCCAAAAAAATTTATTGGTGAATATAAGGCTCCTTTCCCCTCCAAAAAAAATATTATAGCCCTGAAACTAAGGAAAAATGAAAAAAAAAGGGGGGCGTTTTAAAAAAAATTGGGACGTGATGGGGGAAAACGGGGGTCATATTCGGATTCAGGGGGTCATTTTACATAAGAATCAGCCTTCAAAATACCAGAAGCATTTTCAAGGTTTTTTTTTGTCGAACAGGGTTATTAAATCTGGCAACCATTAGATTTATGGCTTCTAATTTAGATTTATGGTTTTCTGGCAACCATTTATTAATTCTGCCCACAGTCTGAAAAAAATCGCCGAACTCGGACTCTAAAGTAGGAATTTATCATAACCCATATTTTAAGTGGTGAATAATTAGACAAAAAGAGAAACAACAGGCTTTAAATATTCAAATGCTAAGCTATTGATGTTTAGCACGGAAAAAATCCATAATAACTGCTTTGCTATCTGAAGTAAGATGTAACACCTTTAAATGAAACAAAGATGAAAGGAGAGAGAAAGAGGAAAGTAAATACAAATACTTACTTCAGGTAACCACTGAAAGACGCAATAACAAAGTGAAAATGTAAATAATGCAGCCAGCACAATTTTTTTACGTAAAAACCTAACAATCCTGTTCGTAAACATTGTACAAATGGAAATTTAATTTGAACAGCAACAAAACAATTGACGTATAGTAGAAATGTTGCTGTTGACAAGTCAATATTACACTAGAGAAGTAGATAAAACATTACAAACATAATGGTAGTGGAATTGAGAAAATTCAGAGTAGCTTAGAGAAAATGTCATTGTTATTGGCAAGAAAACATCTTTAATGTGAAATTGCAGAAGTATTAATCAGTAGTAAAGTAATTTCATATTTATTTTAAAAGACCCTTCCTATCATTTTCATATCAAGGAGAGAGAGGACAGTTTTGCTTGCTCTGTCTGTCACCAAAGCCAGAAACAAAATCATGTTTCTTCGGTTGCAGTGATGAAATTGAAATGTCTAGCTAGACTTTATTTCAAATGCAGAAGTAAAATTTTCCTTTCTCAGGGAATTCAACCAAAAATATATGGTAATTTTTTGACACAGATGTTGTGAAAGCCCGATATATCTTTTTCAATGTCACTGTGTACCTCCAACAAGATTCACTCAACTTATAAAGTGTTACTATTTATTATTCAAAGTTTCAAAACCAAACTATAAAACTTTTTGTCGTGAAATCTGATCATAAAGTTACTTTTTTAATTTTGAACTGTAATGCTTTTTTCTTTAAAAGGTTAGTTTGCTTTGTCTGGCAATACCGCTTTGCGTATAGATTTATTTTTCTTCCGAAGCGCTCGAAAACGTGTATTTTGAAGAAACGTCAATCCGTAAAGATTTCCTAGTTTGTTTTTTATTATTGATCAAGATGATTTCTTAAACTTGCTTTTATCAGGAATACTATATCAATTTATAAACGTTGTCTTTTATTGAATTTGCTTTGATTACAGAAATGTGAACCTTTGCGTTTCAGCAACAAACTTAATTTTTGAATTTCCGCACGATCATTTAATTTATTCTGTGCTACTAAAGCTGTTTCACTGCTTATGCTTGTTTTTATCTTCATTCTAGTTTAACGGATTGCTTACATTAAGTGTCGAAATCTATTCGAATCTTTATTTTCGTGCACCTTGATCTTTAATTTCAGTGACTTTTTAAGCGATTTCACATCAATTTTCGCAATGGAAGAGAGCAGTGGTAAAAGCTCTGAAGAAGAGAAAAAAGACCGGTTAAGGTAGCTATTACTTCACTAGTATCGATTGGAAAGTGGTTACTTTTTATGTTAATGAAACTGTTAAGTGGATTTTGAGTACCACACTATATCCTTGATTCTAAGAGTTTAGATTGTGTGTAGAAAATAGATTTGTGCTGATTTTACACAATGTTTGAAGAAATAAGTATTGAAGTATTTTATATTATGTGTTTGGTGTGGAATTAGAAAAATTCAGAAATTTTTTTGGCAGGGAGGTCAAGAGCCCCCGTCAGCCTAGTCAGAAACTAGGGGCCTGGCCCTTTCTTCAAGAGGCCTGTATGGGTACTAAGTAGCACAACATTCACAGAGGGAGGAGGCCAACTTCGCCTCTCGTCCAGTGTTTGAAATTTTAATGTAAATCTGGGCGTCATCGATGACGCCCAGATTTGCTTTAAAGGGTAATCTGGCATATCAATTTACATGATAGTTTCCTGGACGTTAAAGTAAAGAACATATAGTGAATTCAGCAAGAAGCGATAGTGGAAGTAAACACTGAGGGTTGCTGTTTATCGCTCACGTTTCCCACGTGCAGGATTCATTCATCAACATTTTCAGTGAATGTTAGATTGTGCTCATGAACATTTCACTTATCTTATTCACGTTTTTTTCAGCATCCAAACGCCAGGCAGACCATGGTATCTCCAAGCCTCACACGGGTTTGTTTACTTCCACTATCTCTTCTCTCTGAATTTACTATAGGCATCATTTTTGATGAAAAAATTAATATATATATGTATCCTGATTTGTCATATAAAAAAAAAACAGAAATGCTACACTGCTGATAGCAAATGTAAGATACTCTGTAAAGTAAACGAAAGCATAAATAGTTTTTTAAAGACAAAATTGATATCAATTAAAAAACTTTGCCCTATGTGTCATTCAAGGATCTTAATTGCCATGAGTCAGGAAAGTAAAGCATCAATGTAACTCAAGACTATAGGCTTCAAATTTGACGACTAGGGTTGGAAATCTAAACATTAATGGAAAATTTTTCGTCGTAAAATGTAACTAACAAACGCTTCTTTCAAGCATTTCTCTCGGCGGCTCTGTTCATGGAATAAGTTATTAGGGGAACCACCTGGTGATCCCCATGCTCATACCCTTATTTTCAACTTTTCTAGATTTTATCCATTTCCATATTGATACAGCTCATGGGTGCCAACAAGGGGGTGCATTTGCACCCCTACCTCTGGCTTAAAAAAATGTGGTTGATTTTCTTAATGAATATAAGCTAATTTTATGTGTGTGTGTGTGTTAATATTTTTCATATCTTGTTTTATATTAAATATTGCATTCAATTTTTCAGTGGTGGAGATTATAGTAGTCATCATGAAAGTGATAACGGTAAGTCTTTTTCTTGAATAACCATTGAAATTGTAAAAACCTTTGTTTTTATTTTATTGTTTCATAAATTATGTATTTTTCAATATCTTATTCAATGGCACAGTTTAATGTACCTTATAAGTCTTTTATACCTGTGTCAAAACGATTCTTCTGCTATGTCTTACTACAAATTAATTATAGTTGAAAATTCTACGCCAAATCATCATTTTTGTTACAAAACCAGGTTTAACTTAGATTTTGTTTTTTCCAACAACATCAACATCAATTTTTGCATTTCCCCTATTTAAACTATTTTTTGTATGGAAATAGTTTTTTGACTGAATCTTGGCTCTTTCCTTGACCCATTTAATATGAACTCCTTTTTAGTGATTTTTTTCCTCTCAAAAAAGGTCACTTGGCAAATAATTCAGGGTTCATCAATTAAAAAAGGCTGCATATTGATAATTAATTGGAAGAAAGCCGAAAGGCTAAATCCTGATACTTTTTCATCTCCAGAAACATTTAATGAATAAGGAGATGCAGTAACACAGTAATATGAAAAAGTAGGATCTATCACTATTGCATTAAATAAAATTGAGGAGTAATATCTAAAACAGGTATGAGATCTTTTAGACTTCTTTTAAATCCTGGATCACACATCAACTCAATGATGCTGATCAACTGCATCTTTTCCTTTTTATCAAAAGAATTCGATTCAAACTCAATATATGATATATATCAACTGCTGTATAAGTTGAAAAATTTTGTCTGAAAAATGAAACTGAAAGTTAGGAGGTCAACTTATAAACAGGCAGAATTTCCGAATTTTTTCTCGAACGATGCTTGGGAAAAAAACGGATAAAAATATGCACATTTTTCCGATTTTAGGCCAATTCTTTCAAACAAACACTAAAAAAATAAATGCTTATATATTCTGCTGCAATTTTGCATGATTTGACTGTAAAATAAAGTCAAAATAATTACTAAGAAATACCTACAATGCAAAAAATAGAGAAATTTTCCTTTTCCTGAATTTTTCAACAGTAATCGAATAAATGCCCATTTTAAAAGAAAGGACACACTGTTTATGGCGCAAAATTTTATTGTTATTAATTCCAGGGATGAAAACCTTCCATGGATCCGCGATTTTCTGCATTTTTTCTTCTTTCTTTCTGTGATCTAAACGTTAATATTTCATCATGTTTAGAAAAAAATATATGTTTTCATTTATGATTGAAAGAAAGCATAAAATAAGTTGATTTAAAGTAGTAGAGTTGAAATTACTTCCAACTTCTAAAATAATGGAAACGTTTTTAGGATGCAGCAGGATTGAAACCTCAAGGATGAAGTGCAATTATTGGCAAACTATGTACTCTATTTTGGCATGCTGCCAAAAATAAAAGTTTCTGTTTTAGGATTTAGAAATTAAGAAAATTCAGCTAAAATATTCGAGATCTGAGTCAAAAAACATGGTGAAAATTATTTTGATCTTTAATATTTATCAAAATAGCAAAAAGACCATGTAATATTAATTAGAGAATTCATTTCTTGAGATACAAGTGCCTAATTCATCTAAAATTATACAGCTCCCCCGCCCAGTTTTTCGTTTCGGCATAGTTTTGTATGGTTTAAAAAGAGAATTATAGGAAATGAACAAAAAAAAAGTTTCAAAAATAAATAAAAAGCCTTCAATCTTCCATTTTTACGTTCAGTTTCACGGTACAAATTCAAAGGAAATCTCGCATGACGAATTTTGCATAATATTAAAAGAAATCTATCCGAAAGTTGAGCGGCGCAATTCTTTCCTCTTTTTTGACTTAGAGCTGTTTTCATCCCTGTAATTCAAAAGAAAAGACCTTTTGTAATTTTGTTTACATCTTTTGATTAATACATGAAAAATATATTTGCTTAATGTTTATTATATTTGTTTTTCTCTTGTTTAATAGTATGTTTTTTTTCCTCAGATTTTACTAACAGCACACTGATTGATAATGATCCAGTAAAAGTGCTACAATTATCTCAACCATTTTTTGTTGCAGATACTTTGGAAGATGATGAGTAAGTCTCAATATGAATTTTGTTTCATTACTTAGTGTATCCCATAGACCAAACAAAAAGACTGGGTGTTTCCCGATACAAAGCACTTTATAACAAACTGTGCAGCAGGGTGTCTTCCCATCTGCCACGAAAGGGGACGAACTCCCCAGAGAGGATTAGTGGTTTCTTCTTTGTTAAGTACGGGGGACACTTTTCTTTGAGATAGTGCGAAAACACAAGTTCTGTCTTCTGATCGAGGGAACTGGTTGGCGTGTTTTGATAAAGGGTTGGCGAGGACAGTTGGGGAAAAAACTTTTGCAGGGGGTTACTTTTTTTTAAGTTTTATTTTTCTTGCTTGCCCTTGGTTGCCTTTGTCCAGTCCTGTAGCCTGCGTGGATATGGTTCTCTACCTTCCCGATGATATACCCAGTTTGCACTAATGCACACAGAAAAGAAAAACAAATTTTCAAAAGAAAAAAATAATGCAATTAAGAAAGACATAAACACGAAAAATAAAGATAAATAACACAGGCCTGCGATGAAAAAAAATACATGAAGTGTAATGAGTGTTTCTTATTTAGTTTTTGGCTCTGATTACGGAAAAAATAGTGAAAAAATTCCATCAGGTCAAATTTTTTTGTAAAATTGCTTTTTATTTTTTTGCAATTTTGCTCAAAAAATTTTTTTTCAACCAATTTTACGCTCAGTATCTGGCAACTGTACTTTTTTTTTCATTTATGGAATGTATTCTAATGATTCAAATTGATTTTTCAGTAATACAGTGGCGGACAAAAAAACTGCATCACCTGTCAAAAAAAGGAAAACTGTTCGTGGTCTTAAACTAACGCCACAGGCCTTCTCAAATTGAAGTGTTAAATCATGAGCACTTGCGTGATGATTTTTGAGAGGCATTCGTTTAAAATATCGATCCTGAGACACCCCCCCCCCCGGTGTAGTTACTCTTTTTCTTCCTGATCCAGTTCTCCTTTGAACATCACCAGTTTCACCAAGGCCATATCCAGAAAAAAATTTCGGGAGGGGCCCAGTTTCGCACATTGGCCAAACATACATACATTTTTGTGTGTGCTATAAGTCTAATTTCTAGCTGACACTCCCCCCCTCACGATGTCTGATGTGTGTGTGTATGTTTTTCATTTCTTTATTCTTACTATTTTTTTGGATATGCAATGAGAACTTTTTTAAGTGGGGTGGAATATTTGTAATTTTAGGGGGTCCGGGTGTTTCTCCCCCGGGGAGAATTTTTGAAAAAAAATTTTAAAATTCTGCATTTTGAGGCCTTATATGGGGCAATTAGGACTTCAAAAACATGTTGGAAAAGTAGGCAAACAACAATTTCATAAATTTTATGCATTCTTTTGCAAATTAAGATTAATCAAAGCATAAAAAAATGTTTAGTTTAACAAACAATTAATATTAAGCGACAGAGAGGAAGGACAAGGGAGGAGAAAAGATTAACACATCACTTGCTTACATCGGTTTTCACTATAGTTACATATTAGTTTTTGATCAGTTCCCCAACTCACCGACAGATACAGTACTTAGTAACATCAAATAACCAATAGTATAAAACACATAAAATTCTTTAAAAGAAATAGTGTAGAGATTTTAAAAATAATTAACGAGAGAGTAACATTCTGGCCATTTAGTTAATTCATAGTTTAATTATTTGATAAGAAATAGGATTGAAAAACTTTTGAAGGAGTTTCAAAAAGGTATTTAATGATTTTCAAAGGCTTTAGAACAGTTAAAATTCTTTAAAGCATTTGATTTGCACTTTCGGGTCTCTGACGTTTTAATAGTTGATTGGACAGTCTTACGAAATTGTTAAAACTTTGAAAGACACATCTTTTAAAGATTAAAAATAGATATTAAAAAATACTTATAACGACAATTTCTTTTTCAATCACTAGTACTGCAGAAAACGAAAAAGAATACAGGTAGGGTAATATTTTTTCTCGTGCTTAACATATTAATAAAGGAATCAATTACAAAGGAGCTTCTAAAATACTGAATTAGGTATTTAATGAATAGTCAGAAATGAAACATGTGAGTCACAAAAAATTATTTTTGAAAATATGCTAAAAAAATGCTGGAATATGATTTTTGCATTACGCAGAATATTTTTTTTTAATCAAGGAGCTGAGTTTCGCGCAACTTGATGCCCACCTCCCCTCCATTTGTGTTAAAAACTTTAAAATTCAAGGTTTACAGCTACATTTAACAAAGTTTTCAAGGTTTTTAAGCATTTGTAAATGGAATTTTTTAAAAGTAACTTTTGTCTAAGATTGGTGAGCGTCCAACAAAGCAGAGGGTCTGTGAACGTATCCGTTTTTGTGTGGTCTTGTTGATTGAAGACATGTTTAGCTATTAAAATCCCTCGAGATTACAAATGCTTATAAATGGGGACCAACAAAGTACCCTCTTAATTGAATCAGGGCTCTGAGAAGCAACCTCAGCTTAGTCGGAAACTAGGGGTCCGGCGATTAGGGGGCAAGATTCTGAGAGGTGTAAGTTTTATGGGGGAGGGGGGGGCGCCGATCAAACTGACAAGTATCTTGCCTTGAGCCTGAATTGATTTGGGAAAGAGAGCTGGAAGTGCTAATGAGTCTTGTTTTCAAGTTTGTTTTGCAGCTAATGAGAATTTGAATTGTCTTTTTTTTTTTTTTTTTTTTGTACTTTTTCAAATTTTCACTCGTTTAATAGTTAAAAGGAAAAAAAAAAACTTTTTTTGCCATTTGAAATTTAAATAAAAAGAACTTTTTTTTCTGTTTTACATTATAAAATATTTCGGGTTTCGGGAGGGGGGCGGGCCCGTCGCACCCCCCCCCTCTCTGGATACGGCCTTGAGTTTCACGTTTCAATTTGAGCAATATCGAAACAATAGATTGAATGTGCAATAGCTGTCCAAAGGAAAAATAGTCATAAGATCAGGCCTGTCATTTAGGGAGGGGGGCAGGGGGGTCAATTGCAGCCCCCCTGACTTTGCGAAATCAATGTATTTACATATAAGTGGGCGTGGCTTTTAATGTTTTTCGATGAAATTGCACTGAGTTTGGACCTCTTGCCCCCCGGAAAAACTTGAAATGACGTCCCTGCATAAGATTTTAGAATTTTTGGGATTGAGTTTTTTAAAATGTCTGGAAGGAAAGCAATGAGAACTTGCTACTTAAGAATGAAGAATAGCAAATGAATTTAGCTATGCCATCTCTTAGTATCCGGCAGTTAAGTAATTTAAATTTAAGATAGTACAACAAAAGTTTCCTAAACCAGTATAGTCCATCTACATTCTTTTATAATGAAACTTCAGTTTCTTTCTCTCTTCTTTGGAGAAAAAAGAATAAAACATTAAATTTAATACTGAAAGTATCACCCCAAATTTAATAATTTCGCAATGAATTATGAAGAAAATTTTACACCTATTTTAAGTATACATTCAGTGTTAGGTTTGGTGATTTTCCGGATCATAAAAAAAAATGCTGATCTTTTCAAATTTTTTGTCTATTTCTCTGCAAGACACTACTTGTTACCCTTCTGAAATCCAAATCAGAATTACTGACCTTTTGCATTGGTAATCAAATATGTGAAAGCTTACTTTGACAGAAAGTCATCCACGTTATATAAAAATTTGGAAATTTGTACCAACAAAATTTTTTTCACATTTACACACTTTAGCTGTCTGATGCTGTTGTAGATTTAGTTCAAAATACGCATCTAAACATTTTTTTTTGTTATGAATGCTTAAAAATCTAAGTACCGTTGAATATTAAAATCAAAAAATTAAAGACTTGGTAAAAAAGATACAGACTCATAAACCACATTAAGCACAGATTGATTAATTTTTAGAATAGAATGTTTGATGTTATTCGTTTCTTTTTTAAGCTTTTAAGCATAAGCCAACTGACAGAACTTATGAAAGTGTTTATTAACAAGAACTCTTAAGTTCGGACTTGTTTTACCTTTATAATCTTTTAGATTTCAATTGCTCAGATTTACGCGAAAAAATGTTTCATTTGAGTAAGAATTACGTAGTCAGCCGACCTAAAATCTATTTTTAACTTTTTAAACATTTTCAGTTTGTCGGAAAAATACAATGTGGCACGCTGAGCTTTTTCTCTCCAGATAGTGGCACTCTCCCTAAAAAGGTTGGCCACCCCTGAGCTAAAGCAACCGCCACAGTTTTTTTTAAAGATAATTTTATGATAATTATGTTTCAATGATAATTTTATGCACAGAAAATCATGTGTTTACATTACGCAATGCTTCTTTTTCTAAGTGATGCAGTTTTTTTTGTCCGCCACTGTAGATTAATTTTTATAGGTCTAAATTTCAGAAAAAATATATAAAAGGACGCATTTTTACTCATTTTCGGAGCAAAAAAATAGTTATATCTCACGAATTAAAATTAAAAAAAAAAAAAAAGAAACCCGTGCGGGAGGGAAGAATATTCATACAGACTGCCTACCAAATTCCACCAAAATCAAAAATACTTAGGCACAAAAATTTGTTTATTTTATGTGGAATGATTCTGTAGCCACATTTCACGAAATCTCCTCTGTTTAAGAAAAAAACTTAACAAATCTCTAGAGTTAAAACTTTTTAAGCCAAGTAATGGTGCATTTTCTGTAAGTTAACAACCAATATACTATTTTCATTCATTTTTATTCAAGGTTCCCACGGGCCTGAAAAAGGCCCTATAAAGGCCTGATTTTTGAGTTTGATTTTTAGGGGCCCCTAAAAAGGCCATATATTTTATCAAAAGCCCTAAAAATGATTCAAAGCCCTATTTTTTTTTTTTTTAAGAATTTGTAAGAATTCTAAGTACGCATTTCGCTCCCTTCCATTTTTTCTCGATCGTCGTAACACAGCATGGAGATTCAAGGTCGCAGATCAAGGTGAGACTTATCGGGCTTTAGCCACACCAGTGGTGTGAGGGTGAGCTTTTATTGGGTATCGTTTTCCGTGACGTATACGAGGCTCCTGGCACAGCCATCTTAACACAAGTATTTAGAAGGCTGTGCTCCTGGTTGCAAAGAAAAAAGACAAAAAATTAAAGATTATAAATCTGCTGAACAGCTGAACTTGTTATTTTATGGACATTCTTCGACGATTGTTGATACGTAGGAGCGTGGGTCGATTTTGCACAGCGATTTGAAATAGCGTGCATTTCTGTTTTCTCTTCGTATCTTGTTTGCAGTGGTGCAAGTGCTGCGTAAATTGCGCCATCCTGCTCCCAAACGCACTTTTAGATCGAAATTGCGCCTGACTGCGCCAAGACGGCCGTTTTTCTAGCGAATATCGCTAAAAAGGGGCATAACTTCTGCTTTTGTTAACCGTACGTTATGACGGTTGCTATGGCGATATTCTGAACATGTGCGTCGCGAAAAATATTCTCCTTACCTGAAATTTCAATCCTTTTGCATCTTGCAAAAATTTTGATATTTTTCACAATCCAAAATTATTTTGACACATGCTACCTCAGTTTAACTTATTTTATGTTTTATTTTGAGAAAAAAGTAATTTATTTTTAAAAGCTTGTCAACATCTAGCATTTACGTCGCGGACGAAGCTTCCTCTGTTGAAGATTTCAATCCAAATGCATCTTGCAAACATTTTAATATTTTTGACAATTAACCGTTATTTTGACAATAGATACCTTCCATTAGCTAATTTTAGCTTATATTTTGACAACAAACAATTTATTTTTTCTATTTATATACCTATTAATTTTTCCAAGCTGGATTTTAATAAGCATTAGGTTTTCCATTGCTTCATTTTTTGGAAAGCAATTAAAACAATCAAGCACATAATGTTTAATTATGATTTTGTACTGAAAGGCAGTATTTTGAAAAGTTGAATTTGTAAAGTTATAATTTTAATAGCTTAAAATAGAATTTTCCATGCTACTAGCAGCAGTGCTCCCATTAGGTCATTAAAGGAAAGATAAAATATTGATGTGTTGTACAAAATTCAGAGACTTTATGGCAGCACATAATTATCTCATTCTACTGTTTAGAAGTTCTAAAGTTTTGTAACCAGCACATATTTAAGGCATTAAAAGCAGAGAGACAAACAAATTAAATGTGAAGCAGTATACGATAGTTACACAAGAAGCTTAATCCAATCAAGAGTCATCAGATTTTTTATTAAATTTAGCAAACCAACGACTAAAGTCAGCTGTTAAGAACAATGTCTTGTCTGAAATCGAGTTGCAAAATGGATTTTAGAAGATGCAGAGAAGTTATGAATGAGAAAGAGAAAGAACAGTAGAACAAAAAGAAACGAAGTTAAACTTTTAAATTAAGGTTTTTCAATTTTTAGCTCACAAAATCTAATTTTGCGCGATAAAACATAAAAAAACTTTAGTTTACTTTTCAAGCACAAAGGTAGTTAGTTCCTCAATTTTAAGTTAAATCGCATTGTTCACAAAAGAGTATCCAAATGTTATTGATAATTATGCAACTAAAAAACCAAAAAATGTCTGAATTTTTCATATTGTAGTGGAAGTTTTAAACCAAACGTTTGCATTTCATATTTGACCACCACGAATGCGCTCCTAGGTGGATAGGATTTTTTTCTTTTATATAGGCCTAGAGTCTGCTTGTTAATCCTTGAATTTTATAAATTGAAGTGTGTGTCATATTGTACTACATTTAAATGGTTTAAAAGGAACTGCCAAAATTTTATTTAAAATTTGTTCATAAAATTTTTGGCATGAGTGTAGTAGCTGTATAGTACCCATTGCTAGTTTCTTAAGCTGTGTTAAAAATGTAAAATGATACATAACTGGTAATAAAATGTATATGGGAGTTGAAGCTTTGCTGTTTATAGAAATGAATATATTGTGCAAGAACATAATAGTTATGTTTTTCGACTAACTGATAAGCTTTTCCTTTAAAAGTTAGTTATTCAGCAGAAGTACGACTAGATAACGTCAAGTGGCCCTATATATTCTGGAAAATGGGCCTGAAAAAGGCCATATAAAGGCCCTATTTTTTAATCTGCTGAGAGGGTGGGAACCCTGTTATTATGTTATGACGCAATAAAATGGGCTATAGCCAAATATAGTAATGCGCATGGAACATATAAAACAATGTGAAGCAGCATAAAACGTGAAATTTGGCTAGAGTCATTCCACATAAAATTAGCCAATTTTCGTATCTAGGTATTTTTTTATTTTGATGAAATTTGGTAGGCAGTCTGTATGAAGATTCTGCCCTCCCACACGGGTTTATTTTTTTTTCATTTAAATTTTTATTCGTGAGATATAGCTTTTTTTTTGTTCCGAAAGGGAGTAAAAATGCGTCATTTCTGATATTTTTTCTTAAATTTAGACCTATAAAAATTAATCTATTGTTGAAAAATCAATGTAAATCATTAAAACAGATTCCATAAATGAAAAAAAAGCACAGTTGCCTGATATTGAGCGTAAAATTGGTCGAAAAAAAAATTTGTTTGAGCAAAATTGCAAAAAAAAAAAAAAAAATCAATTTCACAAAAAATTTTGACGTGATGGAGAAAAATGGAGGTCATATTCGGAATCAGGAGACCAAATACCATAAGAATCAGCTAAAGTTTGTTCTGTATTTTTCCGAAAGTTAAATTTCGCAGCCCTGTGTAATTAATAAATTAAGATAAGGGTTAAATATATTAAAAAGGGCGGGGAAGGCATTGAAGATAGCCATCTATTAACCCCGAGTACTCCTCTCCCAGAGCAATGTTCAATAGAAAAACTATATCGAAATACACTACATATTTTTAAAAAGTTTCAGCATACAGTACTTCTAAATATATCAAATCTCATCGTAATGACGATGTGCACCCCAAAAAAATAAATTCCTGGGTACGCCACTGTACTTAATCATTACCAAGCAAAACCTAAAGTGAAGCTTCTCTGTCGTAACATTTACTGAAATATAAAGATACCACCAGTCTTCCACATTTCCTTCATGTCACCAAAGAAAGCTTAAAATTACGTGTTTAAAACTTCAGTTTCATAAAGTTTCAGAGAAGAGTTCTAAACATGTAACTATTAGTTGGCAAAAATAAGCCAATAATCGGCAATGCTGCAGATTGCCAATTACTTCCAATTGATCGGCACATCCAGCAGCGTATCTAGGGGGTGCCGAGGGACCAATGCCTCCACCCACACCCCCACCCCCCAAGATTTTGTAAGACCATAACAAATGACGGCACACCAAGCTTTGAAAATTGGAGGGAAATAATGCCAGGGGTTTGAAAAAAAAAGTTAAATTAGAAATATAACCTGCATGAAAATGTGTTTCAGATTTTTTCATTGAAAAATATTTTTAATGAACACTGAAATATTTCCATATTAGATTCTATTTCCGAATATATAAGAAGCAAAAATAATTGTTTTACAATTGTAGAAATGTAAGAAGAAAATGCTTGGGTCTTCGAGCATCTCAAAAACATTGTTAGATGTTCAAGCTTCCTGGAAACTGCAGATTATTTAAAAGTTTTAAAAATTGCTTTTAAGCATTGCTCTTCCTCTTATTTTCTCTTTATTTAAAGATTATTTTGAATAAATTGTCAGATGATTGTTATTTTACGCTACCGTAAAGTGGGGTTACTTTGCCCATTTTTAAAGGTTATGTACAAATTTCGGATACTTATAGACTAGGGATGCGACATCGATGTCGATGTTTTGGAAACATCAATGTTCTTGTTAAAACATCGATGTTTTGAGTTCGATGTTTTTATCGATGTCGATGTTTGTATTTCAGCAAAAAAGAGCGTAAAAATGCACTAAATATTCTTCTTTAAAAAAGGTACATCGTCAAATTAGTAGTTGCAGTATTAGCCCAGGGGCACTTTTTTACCTTCTAAGTTTTATCAACTATGAAGGGGACTTCAGAAAGGAGGGAGGGGTTCATTCTTTAACCAGGTAAGATTTTTCAGCAACTGCTTTAAGCATTAAAGTTTATATAAGTAAATATTTTAAATATATATTTCTGAACAATTTGAATAATTAAAATGACCGGTTTTAAAGTAAATCACTTGTTCGGGTTTCCGAATAGGCATCATTAAACAAACCAATATTTTGCTTAGTTAATGGAACAATTACATTTTGGCTACTTTTGTTCAATCACTGCAATGCGGGTTTGGCGTTGAGAGTAGAGTTAAAGAAATTCAATCACTACGTAGGAATTATGTAAAAGAGGGAAATTTTATGTTCCTCGAAATTATCGCGTTAATAAAAAGTACCAATTTTCAAATTTAAATTCTAATATTAATTTCAAATAAATAAATTGTTCAGGATATTTTTCAGCCATAATATGTGATGTTTCGTAAAGTATTTAATAAACAAATGCTAATTTATAAATATTTATTCAATAATTCACTTCTTTTTTTACGTTCTCGTTCTTTTTCTTACACAGTAAAGAGTTTAGAATTTCTAAGTTTCTTAAAATTTCATTGTAAACTTCTTTTAATGCTGAATATTGGACAGTTTAAATGTAAAATTTACATTTTTTTACTTAACTTTTTTTACTCAAGAATTTTTCTAAAGTGAAATTCATGAAAATATTTTTAATTTGCAAAGTATTAAAGGCTTTTAAAATATCTTTCATTTCAAGTAGTTTTCAAACGTATTAAATATAATATTCAATATGAAATGGAAAAGAATTACTCATTTGGTATTTAGTTAATTTATGATATTTTTTTAAGAATGGAAAGCATTTCTTTTTTTTTTTTCTTAATTTTAAAATAAAAATTACTGAAAAATTTGAGATAAACTGAATAAAAATATAACTCTCCTTTTACAAGATTCCCAATTTTTTGATTCTGAATTCAAAAAACTTTTTATTTTGAAAGTATTTAAGGTTACTCAGCTTGCATTTATTATTGTTTTTATTATTATTATCATTATTGTCTAAGTTATTATTTGATGACATACTAAAAACTTTTGCAGCCAAAAAACTCGCAAAATAAAGTTCTAATGTTTTCGTTTTTTAATGTAAGTGATGTAAAGCTGAAACTAAATAGAAATGTACTTAAAATGTCTCTTCATTATTAATCTTTTATTGAATAATTAAATATTATTTTCTAAAATTTTAATCTATTTATTTTGATTCAGCCAACATATACTTCGATATCATTTTATAATTTTTTTCACATTGAAATCGTTACAGTATGAACAAAGAAGTCTATAAGCTATAAGCTATTCTCATATTGAAATGCGTGAGAAGTTTTAGAATTAACTTGACATTTTAACTTTAAAACTTTTGTTAACTGTGATAAGCATACTTTCTGCACAGAAAATGTATGAGAAAATGGAGCACTAAAACCAATGCGTGTCGGTGATCGCTCTGGCCCGATATTCAGGGGTGTGAAGAGGGAAAACTTGTCCCTCTGGCTTTGAGAAAGTATTGTATATATTAAATTCTGCTTTTTGTTCATTTTCTATGTAATATTCGTTGAGAATACCCTCATATGGCGGTCCAGACGTTGGCGTTATCATTTTTTTCGACAAATAATAATTTTATTTTAATGGGGGGGGGGGGATTACTAAGCATTAGCATTAGTTAAATTTATTATTAGTTATTAGTTATTTATTATTAGTTAAATTTATTAAGCAGCATTAGTTAAATTTATTTTTAACTAATGCTCCTTGCAATTTCAAGAAAAGCCAGAAATTGAAAGAGAAAACGGTTGTTCAAAAAATGACCAACACGTGGTTCGTGTCCCTCCTTTTGTTCTGAATGACACTTATCACCTGAAGGGCGTATTCACTAATCAACTTTTCGCTTCACTTGAGGGGCGAGCTACTTGAGGGGGGAACTTAACAGCATCGCCTTTTTGGCGTAACGACAATAGTTTTAAGTCCCATCGTGGTTAAAGATGGCGGACCAGTGGTATTGATTCTCAAGTTTCGACCACGGAGTGGACACTGCGGGGAGTCCCTATTGTTGGAGTTCGCACAATGGAGTTTGAGTCTAAGGGCATTCAAAAATCGTGTCAGTTGGGAAGTAGCCGTGCAGCAGAAGAAATGCTTCTTTTACTTTCTCTTATACTGTATGCATAAAATCCCAAATATTTTTCAACAGTAATTATTTTTTGAAAAAACAAAAAAGCCTTTAATGTTAAGTTAAAAAAATTATTAAAACTAAAAAAAAATCAGATTTATTTTCAAATTAAAGTGGGAAACAAGGAACACATTTGTTACCTTTCAAAGCCAAGTTTCCATGATCTTTAAAAAAAAGTGTTTGATTTTATGATGAAGTTCTGTTAAAGGTACAAAGGTTCAAGAAATTAACCTTTTTTTGCATTGAGTAATACAAAAATGAGGGCAGGGTGCTACACCGTCCTCAAAATGCCTGTGAGAAACACTACTATTTATTGTAGCAAATGCATCCACAGCTCAATCATAGCATCCTAAGACTCCAGTTTCGCCCTTATTATGGGCTCCTCAGTTAGGAATAGCCAATGATCGGCTGGAGGCAAAAATCCACTTATTGTAGCGGACAGAACAATGTTGTTGCTGAAAAAATTGTAGCTTTGATTTTTCTTGTTATTCTCCTTAAAAATTGTAACTTTGATTGAAAATGTTATTCTCCTTACGCCATTAGCCCAGCCAGAATTTTCTTTTGGAGTTTTGTTTTTGGACCGAAACATTTCTTACATGTGTAAGTACTATTAGGATTTACAAAAGTGTTCAAAACGAAGCCTCTGGGGAGTGTCCTCCCTCCCTTTCACTATGCCACTGCCTTACACCACTTATTAATGCTTATTAATACTTGTACCACTTCTTAAAACTCAAATGTAGTTTAAATCAATAATTCAATGGTGTATTAAATCAGCCCACAAATGGTATTAGAAAACTCTATCATTGAAATAACGTTTTAAAAAAATTTTTCAAGAAAAAAATGTTGTTTTTAGATTTTTCCGAATACATTTTTTGTACCATTTTGTATTTATCTCATCTGCATGCCTGCCATTTTAACCGTACAATGTATGTTTTTTCCCTATTGCACAGTCGTAAGATAAAGGTGTAAAATTGTATGTTTTTTTACAGATTTTTCGTCAGTTCTGATGGTTTCTTTATAAATAATAAAATATAAAAAAACTTTTTAAATTTAAAGACTATTTCTGTCTGCTCATTCGCACTAAAAAGTACGAAATAAACGGTGAAAATGCGCTTTGGGTCCCTGCTTGGCGCATTTTCAAAAAGTCGCCAACTGGCGCGTTTTTCCTTGTTGTCTCGCGAATTGAAAGCTCCGAGAGACATTACGCAAAAATTGGTGACTTTTTGAAAATGCGCCAAGCAGGGACCCAAAGCGCATTTTCACCGTTTATTTCGTACTTTTTAGTGCGAATGAGCAGACAGAAATAGTCTTTAAATTTAAAAAGTTTTTTTTATATTTTATTTCAAATTTTTTTCGTTTTAAAATTTATTTAGAATTGCGTGAAGACAAACGCCGTTAAGCATGATTCACCGAGAAAATAACAAACGCCGTTAGAAATGCTATTCACTAACACTTTATTTTTTATTCATGTGAATATTTCGTTTCCAATTTTGTTAATTTATCAACTTGAGTCAAACGCCATCAAGCGTAATGTTCAATTTGAAGCAATGCATTTTCTACAGCCCTTATTAGCCTTTTTTAAAAAGTCAACTAAGCAAATTTTTGAACTGGCCTAATATGTTGATTGTCAGCTAATCTCATTCGTTTCATTTCTTCTTCTGCTTTAATATTGCAAGGTTTATCTCCAACAATTTCAGTCGGATTTAAAACTTCCAGTCGTAGTCCTGCTAATGATTGCACTCGACTCAACTCCGCTATAAAGCGGAAGTGCGTTAAAGTTCACGCATGGATTTAACTCTGCAACCGGAAGCAAAACGTGAAAACCATGACAGGTAAAAATATTTATATGAGAGGCTTATACATAGCTCACGTGAAGATTAAATGCCCACAATCTGCAAATATATCTTTGTTTTGGTTAGCCTTGAGATTAATGTGTTAAATTTATTGTTTGTTAAATTTATTTTGTGTTACGCACAGTGCCGCTCGCTCTACTATAAAGCGGAAGTGCGTTTAAGTTCACGCGGCTGAATTTAACTCTGCAACCGGAAGCAAAAGGTGAAAACCATGACAAAAGTAAGTACAGAAAAAGTCTTTAAAAATCAGTTTCAACCACTAGTTCTTCAAATTTCATCGTTACATGTATTAAAACGTGAGAGATAACCAAATTTTGTCGTATTTCAACACTGAACACATAAATCGCAGAAAACTTGTTCTCGTGGTTGAGATTGCAATCCTTTTTAATCATGCTAATTGTTTAATACTTTTTAAAATCTTAGGCTGATGTACGTTACCTTAGGTTATCACATTTGAGTATTGATTTTAATCGTTAATAAATTTTTCCTCCCTATTTTATGTGCTTAACATTTTACCCGCAAGTCTTGTGCTTCTTGTGTTTCACATTTCAATCACATTTAACTTGTTGTATTGTTTAAATATTTTTAATGTTTGAAATTATTTTGATTTCTTGGCATCTTAGATTAACTTATTGCATTTTTTATTTTTATAATTGACAAAAAATTTATTTAAAAATACTGACCAACAGTCCAGAAAAAATTGCTTCGTCTATTAAGATTTCAATCCTTTTGCATCTTGAAAATATTTTAATACTTTTGACATTTCGAAGTTATTTTAACATGGCTACCTTGGACTATCTTATTTTATTTTGTTTATTTTTTATTATTCATGTGTATTTTACCAGCATGCTTGTATTTAACACATTTTTCACAGAAAATCGCATAAGGGAAATGAATTTATTCAATTGAAAATTTGAGGAAAAGTTAAAATGCTAATTCAAATTAAAGAAAACTATTGAAAGTGAGAGTGATATAAATACAAAAACTTATTCAATGTCTGATTTTTATTTAAAAAATGCTATATTGTCTTAGTACGGTTTTAAATGTTATATTATCTTAGTACGGTTTTGTACTGAAATTGTAAGATTTTCTTAGCAGACATGTTGACAGGTATGCATCTGCTTATAATGTAGTTTATGGCAGTGCTTAACGTTTTAAATGAAAAATTAATAAAAAATTACGAGATGTTTTGCTACCTAAAACGTTATTTTTTCAAAATTTTCCTGCAATATTTTAATTTTGATACTTACTTCTTTCTCTAATTTAGAAAAAATTGTTTGAAATATCTAAAATTGTCTGTATCTGCAGAAAATTTTAAAAAGCATTTGCTTTCAGATGTATGATGATATCATCACAAGAAGATACTGTTCCTTTTCTGGTACCAAGTACTCCAGTTGAAACTGGAAAAGGTGAGCTATAGTTTTTTTTTTTGATTACTTTTTTCTGCTGTATAAGTTATTGTGGGAGCCATTTAAAATGGATGTGGCATTAGCCAAGAGGCATACTTCGGGGTTCTCACGGTCTTGAAAATTCTTTAATTTCATTTTGACAACTAGGGGCCTTTAAGAAAACTTGATTTTAATATAATTCCTTGAAAATTATTAAAAGTAATTGATTTTTTTTTTTTTTTTGCTTAGTTCTTGAAAAGTACTTGAAAATAAAAGAAAACCCCTTTTCATACTTGCCAAATTTTATGTATCACCTAAAACTCATTGTATTTTTCGCATTTCGTACCCTTGGACTCTGAAAAACACAGCTGTTAACTACCTTTTGTGTTGTTAGGCGATTGTTGGGTGATGCTCTAATAACGCAAAAAGTTGGTCAAGTCTGTTCCCTTTCTTCTAGAAATTTTTTGAAATCAACTACCTAATAAAATATTTTTGGAAAAAAACATAGAACCGACTTCAGTTGGAAATTGCTCTAAAAAGTGAAAAATAATTTTTTTCTTTGAGCACCATCGAAACTACTTTTAAACATTAGTTTTGAAGTTGGAGCAAAAACAATAGGTAAAATGATATTTAACCATACTTTGCCAACTTTTTTCAGAGAAACCATTGAAAATTAAAAGCAGAATATTTGTACCATTACACGAATGTGTGGTAATCAATGAAATGTATCCATTAAGATTTATATTCATAGTTGAATTGTTGTTGCGTATGAATCTATTCATTGTTTTTGCGCCGACTTCAAAACTTATGTTTAAAAGTAGTTTTGATGGTGTTCAAAGAAAAAAAGTTTTTACTTTTTAGAGCAATTTCCAACTGAAGTCGGTTCTATTTTTTTTTTTCCTAAAATTTTATTTCATTCTTTTTAGTGTAAATGCACTTAAAATAATCAAAATATAGTTAAAAAACCATGCATCTGTTCAAAAAAATCCTTGCAAACCTGGACTCGATCTCATTCCATCAGGAACTTCAACCCGACGCGTTTAACCACTTGACCATCGGGTCGCTCATTAAAGTAAGGATTTACGATAGCACATAGTTTTAAATAACATGAAATTTTAGTTTTTCGATCATAACTTTTTTTCTAGTGAACAAATATCGTCATATGAATACATGGTACCTAAGTTAACCATCTCCTATCGATTTAAAAAAAATCGTCAAAATCGGTTCAGTAGATCAGATGTTATGTGCGAACAAACAAAAAAAAAAAAACATACGCTTTGAATTGAGAACCTCCTCCTTTTTTTAAGTCGGTTAAAAATTGAAAGTAAAAGTAAGTAATTTGAATTGTGGGAGAAGGGGTTATAGTAAGACTTGGAAAATTGGTGCAAGTTTTTGCATTTCATGCAAAATAATTCTCAACTAAAGTGGACTCTTTAGCTTTTTTCAAACACCACAAATCAAAATCTTATTTTTTAAAAATTTGTATCACTTTGATGGTCGTTCATACCCCCCCCCCCTCCCTCGCAGTGCAAAAAAACATTACACAGCAGATTTTGCCTTATAACTCAACATTCATGGTGTTTGATACATTTTATTTGTTTCTAATGATGTTTTTTTGGTCACAACCAATATGAAAATCACAAAAAATAGCTACTTTAATGTTTAACATATATCATCTGCAGAACTTTTGACTTTTAATTTTGCCTTGAATTTGACCTAAATGCAAGGTATAAAATACAGAATTTTATAAAGGTACAAAAATTAACATAATATAATTGATTGTGTATATAATTTTTGAAAAAATAATATAAGGGCCGCAGATCAAAAACCATTTATTGCCACAATCGATATATTAAAAAGTCTTATTAATTTACAATGCATATTGTAACCAAAAAAAATAATAAATTCGTAATCTTTTAGTTTTGCGTCATCCGTTACCTCTTTCCTAACGATATTGCATTGTTTTTTGAAGTCGGTTAAAAATAAAGACAACCTCCCCTCCATGGGGGTTCAAAGCCCCCAAAAATGGCGCAAACGTTCACAAGAAAATTCTACAGCATTGAAGGACCCCATTGCCAATTTTGACACAGACCAACACTGCCATTTTGTACTATAAAAAAATATGGGGTAGATCCCCATGGGGGGATGTACCTGTATAAAGACATTACAATCATTAAAATCATTCAAAAAAAAAACATGCAGCTGTTCAAAAAAAAATCCTTGCATACCTGGACTCAATCTCATTCCATCAGGAACTTCAACCTGACGCGCATAAACACTTGACCATCGGATCGCTCATTGAAGTAGGGATTTACGATAGCACACATTGTTTTAAATAACATGAAATGTTAGTTTTTTGATCATAACTTTTTTTTTAGTGAACAAATATCGTCATATGAGTACATGGTACCTTAGTTACACCATTTCCTACCGATTAAAAAAAATCGCCCAAAATCTTTGAATTGAGAACCTCCTCCTTCTTTGAAGTCGGTTAAAAACGCAATTTTAGGCTTTGTTTAGTCATGATTGGAGAAAGAAGGTGGACAGTTCAAGATCCCCTCTCGTAATCATTTTTTAAAAAATCATTGCGCTGTCTTTTAAAATGAAAGTTTCCATATCTTTGACAGAAATGTCTAAGAACGAAATTTTAAGCTATATGTGGTTATGAAAGAGAAAGAGGTAACTGGTTCTGGATCTTCACCCGTGGAATTTTTTTAAAAGTAAAGTTTTCAAAACGCAATTTTAAGCTATTTTTTTAGCTATCTAATTTAGGTTAGCAGGGAGGGGTGAGGGATTTAGAAATCTTCGAATAATTTTCAAATGAATGTCAATAAAGCACAATTTTAGGATATTTTAGATAGTTACGCTATGAAAGTGGGGCAAACCCCCAAAAGCTTTTTTAACGTTTAAGTGCTATTGGCGAGTTTTGAGCTATCTGTGATGACGTTAGGAGAAGGATTGGGGTTCGGGAAATATCCTTAGACAATAAATTTTAAAACTATTCTCACCGATTTATGAGAAAAAGATTTCCTACCTTCCTTGCCCAAAACATGTACTCTCAAGCAAATTTCAAAATCTACCCACTGCCCCCTTGCTGCCCAAAATATGTCCACAGCCCTTCAACATCTTTTCACCGCCCACCCAGGGTCTGTATCGCCCCCGTTGAGAACCACTGGTTTATAGCATATCGAGATCTAGGCCTTTTAAGCCCAGTTAGTAAGAGAGTCCCGTTAATGACAGGAAGGTCATGGCATAGTAAATTGCAGTGTTGCGTTGTTTTGCATTTCAAATTTACATCCTTTTTCTTTTGGGTTTCCACCCCTATTTTGGATAAAATCAGCAGACCTGATACATGTGCGGCGGTTGCAGCTAAAGAAAAAATAATATGTTATATGATTCAAAAGCTGACATTTATTTTCTTACTTAGGACAAAGTTCTTACATCAGAGGTGAAAAAGAAGAAAGCATAACAATGCTTGATGAGGTAATGATTCTTTACTATTCATGACATTCAAGTGTTGTATTTTGCTTATCATTTGCTGTATTTTAAATATCAAGTTTGAACATTTAAACTCTCCCTAAAATTACTTTAAATGAGTTGTAACTATAATTAAATAAGCAATAAATTTACTTTGATTTAGATTTTACTATCATGATAAATAATACAATTATGAAAACAAGAGCAGTATTGCACATTTTTGTTTTCTGTTAAGTTTTTTTTTTCCTATTGTTCAGATTTTGGGTCTGGCACAACAGCAATAATTTAAAAAACGGGTGTTTTAAGTTTTTCAAACTGAGATTAAATTTGTACCAGTCAAAAGGTTAGATTATCTTGCCTTTCAGTACTATATTTGTGTCCGAAAAGCATGTTAGCTATCCAAAATGATAAATAACCGGTTGTCAAGTATCAAGTTTCCACTGTATTTCATTATAGTTAAAAATATCAAACTGATTTCAAAATTAACTAGCCACCAGTTAGTAGTAATCTTTTGCAAATTCTCTAGCAGCAATCCACTAAATGAATCCAATGCTCAGTTATGTAAAATTTGTTCTGTACAATACACAATGTGTTACTTTTTGCAATTTCATATTTGTGCATTTTTATATTTGATTTACTTTTCCACTGTGATAAACATGTTTAAATGCTGTAAAAACAAATTGTGTTCAGCAAAATATTATGAGTTTGCTCGTTTTGACGATTTTGCTTTAACGAATGCTGAACCTTTTACAACGTTAATTAAACCCCTATTGGACAGTCACACACTAGTGTGGGCCAAAGGACAGCAATTTCAGAATTACAGTTAACCATCGATTATCCATGGGGCGGATTATCCGCGAGAGTCTCGAGGGGTGGGGGGGGAATTCTTAGTTAACTTTATTTTTGTAAAGCAAAAATTTTTCTTTAAAGGCACAGGTCAGTTATCCATTTGTCCTGGAATGTTTTCTTTTTCCCACAAGTGTTCCTTCCAAAAGAGTGTGAAAGTCATTAAGTTGACATCAACTCCTCCTTGGCACATGCCTTGAAGAGACATTCTTTGCTAAAAAGCATTCAGATAGTACACGTGTTGAAACTTTTCTAAAGACCCCTACCATTATTCCCTAAGGAGCCTAACGCATTAGTACATACTGTACTTTCAAAGAAAAAGTCTGGTATTCAGTTTCTTATCATCTGTTCCCACCGGGAAAGGTTAGGAAAATGCCCACGAGGTACTGGCCACGAGCCACTTGCTAAATTTTAAAATTTTCATTTCTGTTTAACAGAATTTATTTATTTTTTTTATAAAAACTAACTTCCTAGAGTTATCTCCCCCCCCCCCTTGTTTTTTACAAAAAAAGTCTTTATTCATAAACATTATCACATATTTATTTTTACTAATTTGCTTTTAGACTTGCGATTTAGGAGATAGTGAGAGCAAGGCACAAATGACTCCAAAAGCTGATGATCACCCAATCTCTTTAAATGAAAGTGATATGACGCAAGATCTACCTGATCTAGATGCAACCCAAGAGTTGCTGCCTTGCAAAGAAAGTCCGAAAAAGACTTCAATTGAGAGTAACAACAACAAAAGTTTAGATGACGATGATGATTGGAATTTAAAATTCTCAGAAACACAAGGAACGCAGGATCTTATGGCTGTTGTAGCAGAATCCCCCAAAAGTGAATAAGTTTCTCATACTTATTTCTTGCACAAAATGTTTCAACTTTTCTTGAAAAATATCTTTATTGTATAAAATTTTATGTTGTAGTATTTTCTTCTTTTTTCATTTCATAGTTTTAAAAATAAATAATACACTATTTGCTCTAAACGGTGGTTATTACCGTTGTATTGATAGTATACAGTTGTAGTGTATTACAGTAATAATAACAGTTGTATTAAAGAGTTAAATATTTTATTGATAAGCTTTGCATTTCTTCTGACAGAAAAAAAAATCTTTTAGGTGTGCCCATTGAAGATAAAGCACCAGACATGGAAGAAGAAAAGGCTCCAATTTTAGAAGAAGAAAAAGATTTAACATCTGAAAATATCAGTAGTCCAACTCAGTAAGATCTTTCATTAGTAGTTTATTTTATGATCGTTAAAACTATTGCATTTTACATGATGAATCAAAGCCGCTTTCTGCATGCCATTTTATCACTTTTGATTCTCTTTGTGAAAGTGGTATTTTTCTAATGTGAAGAATATTTTATTTATAATAAGCTAATTGCACTATTTTTTTTTTTTTCATTTTTTTTATTTTATTTTATTTATTTATTTATTTTGCAATTTAACAGTTTTGCAAAATCTTTAAATATTTTTCAAATTTTTTTGTAAACATCACATAATTATTTGCTGACATTTTTAACCTTTCAAAAATTTCTGATCTTTATACATTGAAATATCAGAACGTATTTAGTGTCCTCTTTTTAAAAACTATTCATCAAACATTTCCTGCTCAGATTAGAATGAAATTTTCCAGTTTAATCATTTGAATTAATTTGAATCAGTTTCTTTTTGACCATTCCATGTTTCTGTGTGTAGACATATTGTCTCTATTGACCACGCTAGAAACAATTTTGACATATTTTGTTGTGTCATCTGCATTCATGCACACATCATGAATCACTTAATATTCTTCTGACTTAATATTTATATGACGACATACTTGAAATTGTCTTGGGGGCTGTCTACGAATGATGTCAAACTCTAGGAGTTGTGCATGAAATTGTAATACTAAGGGACAAGGGAGAGGGAAGGGATAACAAGACAGGGTTCGTATACTCCTTACAAACTCGTTATAAAGTTTTGCTTTCCAACAGAAGAGAATAAGAGCATTTAACACTTCTGAATTTTGCCATTATCTCCTTACAAACTCTTTATTTTTAATTCTATCAATACCTGCATATAAATATTTTTTTCTACATCTTATCACAGGGGTGATTGTGTTTGGATATTATACCGGAATTCCGGTATTTTTTCGAGTGTTAATACTGGAAATCCAGCATTTTTCGCTTTACTTTTATCTTCTCACATCCGAAATTTTTCCTTACTGAAAATTTTTGACAATTATATCGATAATTATTAATAATATTCATCATGTAGACCTGTTAAAATGAAATTTTGAAATTGTTTTATGTTAATACATTCTTTTATTTGCCGTTTTATACTTTTGATGCCTTCATTTTAATTCATGCAATCTTTTTTCATCTGGTTTGAGAATCAAAATTTTCTGATTTTTGATGCGTACTTTCCTTTTTTAAGGGGCGAATAGATAAAATGTCTTTTTATTTCAGTTAAAATTGCAAATTAAAATTTTAATGAAAATTCTGTGTTCTTTATGAGAGTCAAAAAATTTGAAAAAGATTTAATTTAAATTTTGCTTCAATTACATTGATTGCTAAATGTAAATTTAAAATAATTTTGCTCTAATAATAATTAAAAAATAATTTTTAAGGTTTTTTTTTTTTTTTTTTTTTTTTGCTCTGTTTCATGCATTCATAATGAAAACCAGGATCTCTTTCCATCCGCCATTGGAATAAGGTTTTTTACGTTTATGATATTCACTATACTCTGTCAAGAGACTAAAAACTAAAATTTTGTTTTATTTTTTGTTGAAATCAATAAGTTGAAAAGTTTTAAACTCAATTTTGTGCTCTTTGAGTGTGTATCGTCTAAAAGTTGGAAGTTATTTTGGCCTCTACTATTTTCAGTTAGCTTATTATTATTATTATTTAATAAAATTATTTTATTTTTTTAGTCAGTTCTAGCTATAAAATTTTTAATAAGTGTTAATTTTTAAGAAAATATTAATTTTCAATCGTTTTACTTTAAATGTAGTAGGTTATTCACTATGACGGTAAAAATAAATCAGGCAACAGTTGTAAAATTTTTTTTTTAAGTATGTTGTTAAAGAATATGCCTTTCGACTGGAAAACAATCCTTAAAAATTGAAATAAACTCCTTAAAAACTCTTTACTTTTAACTTTCAAATTTGAGTATGAACCCTGCCAGAAGTGTGACCCAGACATTTCGATTGAAATAAAACCTTTTTTTTTGTAAAAATAATTTTGTTTATTTAATACAGCGTGACATGTAACAAGGGGAGGAGATGGTTTAAGTGAAGTATAATATTTTGTGACAAAAGAAGAAAAGCAGTCAAAAATGTTGGAAAAAAGTGTGACATCATTTATTTATGGACAGCCCTTTTGCTTTGGAAGTCTTCTAAATGTCCCTTGAACATGTGCTCTAGTAATCATATAGATTTTTTGTTTGTTTAGCATTTAAAAGAAATTACATTAGTAATTTAGTACTAATGTTCAGATGGGGTGAAAGAATGAGACATTTTTCTGAATTAAATATTGTTCCTCAACTGTTAATTGCCTATAATTAAAAAAGTTCTAAATTTTTGAATTATAATTGTTTAAAAGTTTTATGTTAAATATTTAAATTTAGTTTTTCTCTTTCAATGTGTCATAACTATACTTTAACTCTTTCCTTTCCAAGAAGCAACTATTTTTTTCTCTTTTGCTTCCCGAACACATAGCCAAACTCCACGTGCTAATGCTTTCCCCTCTTAGACATTCAAACCACTTCACAGCTAAAAGGTAGCCCCACGCCATTGTAAAAAAACAAATGCATTGAAGCTAGTGTTGGATTAGCTTTTGCTATCCGAGTAGGCATTGAAAACTGCCATTTAGCGAGTTTATGCTTCTCTATTCAGATGGGAAGGGAGAGGGTTTTGGTTGGCCATAGCTATAACGAGAAGGAAAAGTTTCGGCTATAAAGAGAAGGAAAGAGTTAAGCAAAGTGGAAAATAATCTTTTTTTCCTTTTTTTTCAATAGGAAAAAAGAAACTTCAAAACCTGAAACAATAGAATCAATTACAATAGAAGAATCTGAAAACATTGAAACCCTAAGTGATGATGAAATTGAACCTAGTCAACCTTGTCTCTCTGAATATCAAGGCTTATCATCCTTTAGGTTTCAGTCAGCTGAAGAGGCTAAAAGTAATAGTTCTTCAAAGGAACAAAGTCAAGAAAATGCAGTAAAAAATTCTGATGTTAGCAATGGGGCAGTTGACTCTAATGCGGATATCCCATCGTCTTTCCCATTGGTCCCCCAAAATCAACCTGGCGATATTCCTCCAACCCCATTTAAGAATGCAGATAAAATCGATGATGTTAATGTAAAACCTGATGACATAGTCGCTATTACGGAATGCTCTGAAAAAAGCAATGAGAGTTCTTCAAACAATATTGATGATGTCAAAATTTTAAAGCCTGAATTAGATGACAATGAAAAAGAAGATGTCATTAGGACTGATCCTGATGAAAATGTTTCTAAGAAAGAAGAAGCAAGTGATCATATTAAGTCAGCTGATAAAGAGTCCAGTTCAGCTGTTGAAGAAGTGAAAATGGATGTTGTAGCATTATTGCCAGATATTGAACTAGTAATGGAAAAGAAGGTTAGTTATAAACTTATCCCATCCTGCTCTTTTTAAAGAACATGCAAGAGAGTAATTAAATTAAAGACTAAATAATTGAAACCTAAACTCATTCCTGTTGTAGAAGACTATTAATTGTTTAAGGGGCTAAACTTCTTTCTATTTCAATTTTATATTTCAAGTTTGTTGTGAATGATAATGCATTAAAATATCTGATGCGAAAGCATGCACAAATTCAATTATTAGTTTTTCTCGATAGATAAATTTATTTATTATCCTTGGCAGCTTTTTTGTTTATGTAGAATATAATGTTCTATTACTTGAAACGGTATGGATTATATTGATTTTAACAATGGATTCATATTAAAAGAAAATCTAAAATAAAGACTAATTCCCATTGTACAAACTACCTTTGAATTAACTTTAGAAATGAAAGATCCTAAATTTTCTAGTCCAGAATAAGTAGAGGAATATACAATCCGAAAAGGTGAAATATTTCGTATACATATTGTTTGGCTTCACAACTAATGCCCTTGATTATATTTATTTAATTATATGTAACTTTGGTTTAAAGCATCAGGCTTCAAAACATTCTAAGACATGTTGCTGGCATTTTATGTATTGAACATATGCTCATTTTTAGTGGAAATGAAGTGCTTTTTAATTTAATCTTGATTTGCAATTCATTAGTAAATTTTTGTAGTTCATTAGTAAATGTGTTTATTATTATTTTTAACCACCTGTTATTTCAGATTGCAGGCACCACAGAAACAAAAGATGAAAAACTTGAAATATCTAGTAAGTACATTTCTGTTAAAAAGGTAAATAGTTTAAACTTCTTAAAGTATAGTTTAACTTATCTCTTTTCCCCCAAGGTCAAGCCAAACCAAAGGAAGTAGTTAAAAACAATACAGAGACTCCTCCAACTGCTATACTGCCTCCATTTACTTCTAGAGTTACCTCTTTAAGAAAACAAAGAACTAAAGTAGGTTTATATATCATAATTTTGCTTAATGATACTGCTTAAAACCTATGATTTTTTTCCTTACATTAATTTGTGTGTTAATTATTTGAACATAACAAATTATTGCTGAAAAAAAAAAAAAAAAACTCTTAGAACTTTCATTAAGAATCTGTACGAGATTATAAACAGAGTTACCTGGCAAGTATCCTGTACTTCACGATTGCATCCCACTTACCTGCATTTTTGCTGATTTATTTGTTTTTTTCTTTTTTCTTTTCTTTCTTTTTTTGAAGTCCAAAGTAAGTGGAAATATTTCTTACTACTCAGTAGATGGTTCTATTGCCCAGCAGTAATGAGTCAGCAGCAATTTCTGCCAAAAGCATATGTTTTGAAAATGTACCTACATCAAACAAGTGTTTCGCAAAAATTGCGTAGCTTGTTTAAAGTTTCAATCGTTTTGAGTCCTAAAAATGTTTCTAAAATCTAGAAAGTTATTTTGTATATGTTATCTTAAACTATGTTATTTAATTTTTTATTTGAATAATTTATTATTTTCTTAAGCTTATTTAAACTGTTGATTTATTCTATGATATCAAAACTCTCACGCACAAAGTACACTGCTGGCTAAAAGCATTATAACTTTGAGAAATCTATCATTTTTTGAACATAAGATGCCAAAAGTCTTTTTTTTTTTTCCTTTTTGCTAGAGTTTAAATGTATGCAAGTATTTTTCTTTTAAGTGATTGCATTTACTACTGTTCACTCATCAGCAGATAGTCAGGAGTTTAGTACAAGCAGCCCTGTGAAAGCTTCTTATCAATAATCTGCATTTTTAATCTCATTTGTTTCAGCCCAGTGACAGAGCATTGACTGCTTCTGCGGTGGATACACCTGAAAGTACCAGTAGAATTTTAGTTGGTACTTTCAAAACAAAAGCCTCTCTTCAAAGAATGTTAAACACTTGTGGATGTCCTTTAGATGAGGAGGTATGTATTTTTCCCCCTTAAAATAGAAATGTATGAATCGTCATTATCTTCATTACTCTTATTGGTCATGCTGTTTCAAGAAAAAAGGTTCTTTAAAGGAAACAAATAAAGGAATGTTGCTTGTATGTAATTCTTGTATGTAGTCTTGCTTGTATGTAGTTGTTTACTATGTAACTTTTGTCCAGTGTGCGCACGCTGGAAGAAAAAAAAAACCCCTACTTTTAGGTGTTGATTGATTCTAAGGTTACACAACTTATTTACTACATCTTAATTCTGATTTTTTAAAAAGTTTTCATAATTTTGTAATGAAAGTACTTTTCAAATAAATTTTTGACTCTTATCATTTTTAATATCCATTAAAAATCCTTTTGGAAGCAAATAATAATTTCAAGTAAATCACTTACCCATAATATCTCTGTTTGAAAAATTATTTCACTTACCTTTTTTATTGACGCTTACCCCTTTTCAAACCATTTGTCTCTAATTAAGAGTTAAGTGTGGTGTCTCTAATTAAGTGTTAAGTTCAACCAAGGCTTCACTAGATAGCGTCTTATACAGGCTGTTTCATTACTCAAAACATCAATGGTAAAGATTTGCCCGCTAGAGAGTGCTGAACAATGACCACCCAAATGTTTGTTTACATTTACCAGCATATTGTTTCTGCTGTAAAAAGTGATGTTTATCCTATCTTTAAAGGTTAAAAAATATTGATATAGTTAACTGAAGTAGAGTACAGAGTGAATTGATGCCGAAGGCCTTATTAGTACTGCTTTTTAGGGGAAATAAATTCCCTTTTCAGGTAAAGTTGGTCACAATTTATGATTCTGTCATACGACATTCATTCATCTGTTTACTTTCTTCGAATTAGCAACATATAGCAATGACGTTCAATTTTGACATCTCTGCATTAATAAAATATACACTTGAATTCGCAGACGATAAATAAAGAATGTAGAAATGAAATAATATTGTTCTATTTACTATTTTGTTTCATTATTGTTGCTCACACAATCTTAATTGCTACGCAAAGGTGGGGGACTTTAAAGGTGGGGGAGGTTTTGTGGAGGTATCTGACAAAGAAGGTTTAATTTTTAAAGCTAAACTTAAAAATGGTGTATATAATGTGTTTTGTAAAAAGTCTAAGCAATTACCTGTCAATTCTGATAATCAACCATTTGTACAAAATGTTGAAGTAGATATGGACAAATGGCATAAAAGATTCGGGCATGCTAATGCAGAAAGTATTAGAAAAACGGGTGAATTATCTGCAGCCTGGGGTTTACCAAAATTTAAAGCAGGTAAATTTAGTTGTGACACATGTAAACTAGGTAAATTAAAAAGTGTTACACGGCCGTCAGGCTGAAGGAAAACGTAAGTAAAAACATGATATGCATTAAACTTAGACTGTTGTAAGATGATGAGATTCTACTATCTAGGGGAGAGGCAGATATGCCTATCAAGGCCCCCCCCCTCTCATTATCTTGCAACTTGCAAAAAACATGATACACCATCAAAAAGTTCCCCAAGTAAAAATAATTTCGTTAAACTTTTAAATTCCTCAAAACTTCAAAATATTAGTTTCTCAAAAATTACAATGAACAATGTTAATTTTTCAAAACAACAATACAAACATTTAATTCTACCAATACCACGCAAAACATCCGTCGTTTTGACGTTATAGGCTACATTCCAATCATTTTTTCTCTCGGAGTTAACACTTTGCATTGCAAACACTAGAACTTCTTATATATCCCCGATATTTGCATACACATCCTATCTATCGGTAGCGATCCAGGCAGCCAATCACAAACGACACGTGCCCTACGAAGCTTCTCAAACATTCGTTGCTTGACGTCAGGCGCATGACGTTCCAGAACATGACGTCATACTTCCGGGAACGATCTCCGGAACAGCAATGTTTACATTCTATTAGTCTGAAGTGTTACACGGCCGTCAGGCTGAAGGAAAACGTAAGTAAAAACATGATATGCATTAAACTTAGACTGTTGTAAGATGATGAGATTCTACTATCTAGGGGAGAGGCAGATATGCCTATCAATTTTGATAGCGTTGACGCATCAGAGCGATAAATGGCGAATCTATTCGTCGAGGCATTTCATTTTGATGCCCCAGAATGAAATATACTGCAATGAAGCGATGGTGTTCAACGGAAAGACGATTGACAACAAAACATATTTTTTTTAGTAACAACAAAATGAGCATATATACTGTCTAATCTTTCATCGTAAGACCTTCCTCACAATTGCGCATGCGTGAGGTCTCTTCGGATTTTCCCAAAATAGGGGGGAAACGCAAAGTAACATTCAGTGAGGAAGTGAGAAGCGAATGAAGACTGAAATCACCAGCAAGTGCCTTCCTTAACCTATCACCCCTTTTTCAAATGGAAGTGTTCGTGGCTGCCAGGCGTGCAATTCGCAGACAGACAGTAATCACTTGGTACTAAAGAGCAATACCAGTACAAAAAAAAAAAAAAAACTCCAATATTGCGACGACCAACTGTATCAGGACGAACTGTGGACTGAATTTTAAAAAGTTCTATGGCAACCCGTTGGTAGTACGGGCTCGCTTAGCGAATAGATTCGCCATTTATTGCTCTGCGGTGCCAGTGTCGTTTCATAGTTAATAACTAGAATCAATTAAAATGAAAAATAATTCGCTAACTAATTAAAATAAGCCATTAAAATACAGAATAAACCAACAAATAAAACAAGTTATTAAATAACGTTAAAATATACTAAAATAGAATTGAATGCCAAATTGTAAAATTGTCGCCAACAAATTAACTTTTAATTTTGTCTTTTATTATCTGATTTGTCTATAATGTTAGTAACCATAAACTTCGATAGATGTCGCTGGACAATGACCACTGTTTTTATCCCAAGGATTTTGATCAAATGAAACAGCCTGTATAAAAGGCTATCTAGTGAAGTCTTGGCTCAATTGATTTTTCTTTTCTTTTTTTTTACTCAGTCTGAAACTTGCAAGATATACTTATATGTGTGTGTGTGTGTGTGTGTATATATATATATATATATATATATATATATATATATATATATATATAAAAGATTCATTCAAATGTTTGTGTTATTATGTTCCAAATTGTGAAAAATTTACTTCACACTCAATTTGTTTGCCTAGTAAATAATTCATTTTAAGTGAAACTAGATAGTAGGGCTACGACATCGATGTCGATGTTTTGGAAACATCGATGTTTTTGCTAAAACATCGATGTTTGAGGGTCGATGTTTTCTCAACATCGATGTTTTGGGTTCAATGTTTTTTTTCGATGTCGATGTTTTATAATCCAGCAAAAAAAGCTTGATAAAAATATGCGATATGCGGACGTATTAAGAACTTTTCATCCTTAATCAGAAGTTTCAGTGTTAATCTCATTAGAAAACATTTTCTATGATTATTATCGATGTTTCGCTCTCGATGTTTCTAAAACATTTCTTATTTGTTTTCGCCATATTTTTTAAATTTTATTTATTTTATTATTATTCTTTATGTGAATGTTTTATATTTCAGCAAAAATATATCGTTAATCAGCCGTTACACTATCGATCTCGTTAAAAGACGTTTTTGATAGTTACCCTCGATGTTTTAAGGTCGATGTCTTTAATTGATCACTGTTTTGCGTTCGATGTTTTTTTTTTTTTTCAACTTTCGATGTCTGTTTTACACTTCAGCAAAAATAAAAATATGCAAGAAAAAGATTAATCTTTAATAGTTGCAATATCTATCGCATTGAAATAGTTTTTTTTTTTTTAATTACTACCGATGATTTACGGTCAGCGATTTTTAATCATCGCTGTTTTTGTTTTACTACAGAATTTTTTTTCGATAACGTTGTTTTACATTTCAACAAAACAGTTTCATAAAAATTTGCGATAAATATAAGTTAAAAAGTTTATCAACAGTTGCAGTATCTATCTCACTTAAAAAAATTTCTATAATTGACATCGATATCATACGGTTGATGTTTTTCAGGAGACAAAAGATAAATCTAATCGAGTGATATAAAGAGGCGCAATATATTGGGGAGTTACTGTATTACTATACATTTAAATGTGTAAATAATTTTTATGAAAAAGATCGATGTTTTGAAACATCGATGTTTGAAAACATCGATGTTTTTTGGTCGATGTATCAATACCATCGATGTCTCAATTTAGAAACATCGATGTTTTGCCTTCAATGTCGCACCTCTACTAGATAGTAAGAAAATAACTTTTTTTTCTTTGTAAAAGTAATCTTTTGCAAACTCATTTTTTTCATGCAATATATTTTTTTTGTCTCCAAAATTGTTTGGATCCTGGAATAAGTTTTCTTCTGTAATTATTGTATTTTTGAATTGTTTTCTTAAGCTTCTGAAAAAATAAATCTCACTTCTGCTTCTGATTAACTCAAGTATCTTTTGTTATAGTGTATACAAAAAATTATGTCATTGCAAGGAAATGGCAAGCCCAAGTTTACCAAAACTAGTACGTTTGAAATTGAAGACTGCAATCTTTATTTAGACGAACACATTGTTGTAAGTTTGTTTTAGATGGCTTTTCCCCTCTCCAGTTTCATTATTGATTTATCGTAATTAAAGATTTGAACACATATATTTTAGGGTTCCATTGAATGAGGTGTTTTTTTTTTTTTTTTTTTTTAATCTAAAATAAGATAGTAATATGAATGCATTTAATAATTTCCAAATGCTGCTACTTATATGATCAGTGAAATGTTCTCTATGGTTGGTTCTGGTATTTAAATTGTGTGTTTCTATTTCTGTAAAAGAAAACTGTGTTGCTATTTATTTATTTGTTTGTATAATTTATGCTCAAAGCTATTGTTGATCTATTATTGAAATCTTTTAACTTTTTCTAGATGGAATTTCCCGGTGAGCAGCCTCGGATTGAAGTTTTAATATCTCCTTATTCTGGTAGTTCTTTATCTACTGTATCTAGCAAAACAGTACATTCTGGTGATTACATTGCTGATGTTAGTTCATCATCATCTGGTAAATATGGTGGAATTTTCAGTCCCCACCATGAAATAACCACCAATAGTAGTCAGTTACTATCCTCCCAAGAAACAGGACCAGAAAACTATCCAAAAACATCTACTCAAAATTCTGATCAGCCTAAAAGTTTTAGCAACGTTGGTTTTGCACCACTGAAATCAAAGGAAAGTGGGACTGCCAAGGATGAGATTTCCCCGCCATCTAATAGATTGTCGCCTATTAAATCAGAAGAAAAAGAAGAACCAGCTAAAAGTACAAGAGGACGAAAAACTACTCGCAGGAAAACAACTACTACCAAAGCCAAGGCTACCCCAAAATCCAACAGAAGTAGATCAGGAAGAAAAAAGTCGGCTGAAGATTCAGACTCATCGAAGAAAGCTGAATCTAGTAAAGAAGTACAGCCTAAAAAAGGCACAAGAAGTAGAAAAACTTCTGCAAGTAAAAAAGAGCCTGTTGTTGTAATTAGGTATGTTTTTTTTTTTTAATCAACATTCAGCTCAAAAAAAAAAAAAAAAGTAAAAAAATGATTACTAAAATGGTTACTTTATTGATGCTTATATATGATTTGATCTTTTGTTTATTTTGAGGTTGCAAACTTCATGTTGTACTACTGTAAAAAAAAAAAAAATACTGCTAAGTCATGTTTCTTCAAAATCACAGTTTGTTTTCCATGTTATTAATGATATCAGTGAAAACTTAAAGTGAAAGTTGTGTTATTGCTTAGTTGACTGTTGCTTACATTAACCCACACAAAACCGGTTAATCCAAGCAAATTGGAAGGTACGGCGGTCTCTGGGGTGCTAAATGCTAAATGTTGCTTACTAAAAGAAATATTAAAACTTTAATACTTACTAAAAGAAGTTTTAAAGAATTTTGCACAAATATACTTTTAAAAATATTCAGCAAATAAGGGGTTCCATAGTACAGAAAAGAATAGCTGAGGAAGGAAGTATTTCTTCTCTGTCAACATTTCCCCTAACTGAAGGTTGACATCATCTATTATGAATAACGTGTAAAATACTGTGAAAAATCAAAATATATAATTTTTATGATTCTAAAATCAGTAGATTTACTCCTCTTTACATGTTACTTTTCTGCTAATTTGCAGAATTCTGTTTTTCAATATTCAGATTTACGGAGCCACATTTTTATTGTTATTCAGTTTTTTTTTAATTCGGTTTCAAGCAGAAGAATATAAGAAAACCAATGCCTGCCCAAAAAACTTTGTATTTTTGTTAAGCGTACTTTATATTGTTCACTGTTTAGGAAATAAAAAGTAATATAGGAAACTAACAGCAGATATTTAAAAATTGCTGCTTAATTTCACAGGAATGCTGTAAAAAAACTTAAGTGTTCTTTTCCACGTGCAAGCAAACAAATGCATTCATGGTTTTCAACATGTAATCTCTTTTCAAATAAGAAAGATTTTTTTATATTCGCTGAAAATAAAAGAAAATCCCTTGTTGTAAAATATTGGTTTACTATATGTTCTATAAAAAGCTAGTAAATGTTTGAAACATCATGTGATAATAAACAAAAAGGGAGCAGTTCCAATAAATGATCTGGTGATAAAAACTGATATTAATTTAAAACATGTATGTTTCTCTCTTCTATGGTAAAATCAATATTATGGAAGCAAAAATTGAAAAAAATCTTGTATATATATGTTTTGGGGTTGTATGAAACTCCTTTTTTATGGACAAGAAGTCTTGAGCTTGCAGGGCCAAAAGATGCAACGTGAAAAGCCAGTGTGTGTTATTACACAGAAAATGTGTGTTTCTTAATATTTGCAATGTTTTGCAGAAAAATTAGAAAGATAATCAAACTGTTTAATTTTATTCAACCAATACTTAAACAGAAAACTGTTCTTTCAAACTCCCGTGAAATGCCCTCTATCACACTACAAAAACAGTTCTGACCCTCCAGTTAATGTGTGATTCTGAATCGTCTAAGTGTACGCTCTCTTTAAGTTTAGGCCATTTTAGCAGATTCTTCCTTTTTAACCAGACTGACTCCCTTTGCTAGTAGGTTTTTTTTTTTTTAATTAAATAATATTCATGCAATTTGAATCAAAATGGACTTCTGTTTTTCTTTCATCCGTTTCTTAATGTACAGGCTTAAGAGTAAAAAGAGAAAGTTCTGCCCATGACTATTGATACACAGCTTTCAAAAGACACTCGAAATGGAACGTATATATTCTAACAAGCTAACATGCATATTTTGCAGTGCATCAGTATTTTGTCCAGCCCTTATCTGTTTAAAAAAGGCTATTAGTTATGTGACATTGATATGCATTTTATGGTGCTATAGTTTTCATAATTTTGTAGATAACTGTTTATATATGTTTGTTTCATTACATGCTTTCAAATTTATTGAAATAAAATTATACTGTGTTTAATTCCTTTCCATTTTTCTCTCCAAGAGATATTCCTGTTGCTGAAGATTCTGGTGGAGCATATGAAGAATCTCATTTTGGCAATATTACTCCAGGTACAGTTTTATGTTTTTTTATTTACATTTTAAAATGCCGTGCAAATATACTTACACACCCTTGCATTTATTGTTTATGTATAATTTAGAAGAGCAACTAGTGTCAAATAAATCACTTTTGTAAAAAGTGGTCGCAAAGTTTCTAAACTTTTTCTGGCTCCATCGACTTACCACACTCTAGTTCAGTGAAATTAGGAACACAGCAAGAGATTTTTGTGTGTTATAATTTTGTCTTCTAGATTTTGTTTGTAAGGATTACTGGTCTTGCTTCCATACATTTAAGATTACTTTTATTGGACAGAAATGAAATTTGAAGTACAACAGAGCATTGAGCCATCAAAAATGCATATTGCATACAACACAAACACTCACCCCATAGTGCCTTGTATTTGATCTCATTCACTCTATTTTTCTCTCTTGAAAGAGTGATTTAACAGATTTTCCTACCAGAGGGCAGAATTACATTGAAGAAAACCACAGTGAGTAGTCAACTATTTTCCTAAATATTCCTGAATTACTCTTAATATCACATCACTTTTTTCTTTAATGCCAAGGGAGGTGTTTTTTAGCATCATTTTTTTTTACGTAGATCTCTGGCTGCCAAGACATGCTTTAAGCTTTTCAAACAATTTTTTGTAAAAAAAGGGGAAATTCTAAAAAAAGTTAAACAGGCATTTTCTATACCAGATTAGTGAGGTTGAATATTGAATAATAAAATTATGAGATAGTGGAATAATGGCAGAAATGGTTACAATAATTGCAAAAATAAATTCTTTAGATGTGTCTGTGTCAAGAAGAGATAAAATTTAAAACTCTGATAAGAGAATTGGGAGATATATACTTTCTACAGATTTACAGCCATTTAAGTGATTTTGAATTGTAAAATTACTGGAGATGTCTTGATTAAAATTGGTAAAGTATTTATGCAGGCCATATATAAGGCAGGACCTGCCATAATGCAGGCAGGATTTTTATTTGACTCTAAAATGCTGAATAGAACGCTTTGTTAATTTGCATATTCTGCTTTAGGTGTTCGAGTCATGGCTCGATGGAAAGATGGTTACTATTATCCTGGAACTGTGCAAAGTCAGGAGTTAGAAGGCAGGTATGAAAAATATTGTAGTGATTATCATCATTGTTATTATTTATGTGAACAATTTTAGTCAACTTATTTAAAATTTGCGCATTTTAGCTAATGTCTGTATATTTTTTTCCTGTAAAAGTTTCAGTCTTGATATATAGATATCTATTGAAATTGTAAATTACGTTTTATGAAATCTTGCTATTATGAGAATTTTTCCTGAACCTTTTTCTACAATGTCTGTAATGACATTAAATGAGAAATGATCAAGAAAGTTTTGTGCTGAGATATAATTGAAGTTAAAAACTAATGTAAATAAAGCTTTCTGCCTAATTTGTGCTTTATTTACGTTGATTTTTAACTTCAATTATATATAATGACATTATTTGGTTTTAACCAGTTTCCTCCTGTAAACTAGATACGTGCCTTTCGGTCTCATTGTTGGCAAAATGCTATGTAAAAAGAAAAAAGTTACAAGGATTTTATTGCTATGATAATTGTGAGTCAAAGTATAATTCTATGCAACATATAGCAAAAAAACTAAAAGAATATCAAACAAAATCAAAACTAGATCTGTTTTCTGCTTTTCTCTAATAATATATTGTGGATTGCAATTGTGGTGTGAACGATATTCCTTCTATCTCAGCCTGTTTTTAGAGATAAAGCAATTTTAAAATAGGGAGGAATAAGTTATCTTTCATAAGTAACTTGTTAAAAACATTCCAGGGTTTTTACGACTTTCAATTTTGATAAACTGTTGCTTTTCAGCTGAACTCCTTGCTTTACCATTCATTTTTTCCATTTTTAACATTCTTAGTATTTTAATGTCTGAATGACATTTTTGGAGATAGCTTAATCTTTAGGATTTTTAGTGCAGTATTTTACATTATGAGTTAGCGAGCTTTTTGCCCTCCCATCACCAATCTTTCAGTAATAAAGTTTCATAATTTGCACAATTTCCATTCAATTTATACAGTAAAATTGGGTGGCAAATTCAACAGATTGAAGGAATTGATTTTTTTTTTTTTTTTTTGTATTACTATTGTTTTTTATTTTTTTATTTCTTGATCCAACATTGGTTATAAATTCTGACTCAATCACTTGCATAAAAGCTCTTTTATCTTCCGCAGAATTCATTTTAAATGTGTTTCATAATTAGTGCATAAATAGATTAAATTACCTCTAAGCACTAGAGGTAATTCGTAGTGTAAAGGATTTTTTTTTTTTTAATTATTAATTTTAGGGGGGGGGGGGGGTTGGTGTTCAGTTTGAAAAACCATAGAGATGAGGTTAAATATAAACATGTTTCCAGCCTTGTCAAAGCTGTGGTTACTTTCACATGAGAACCCTAATTGTGAACGAGGCTTTTGTAGTGGGATAAAAGTGAGTTCTAAAAACCTGAAAATTGGTACATGTGTTTTCATTTGTTTTGTTTTAATAACTTTTTTAAATATTAATTTTAATTGTTTATTTTCCCCCCTTTTACTCTAAACTTTTTGAATTTATGCAATTTTCAGAATGCAATGGTGCCATTGTGACTTTTTTTTTAATGCTAAGTCACGGAAAAATTAGCAAAGAAACAAATTTTTGCAAATGGATGTATTGTACAATCCATATTTCGTGATATTGTATGTAATATTTTACAGATGGGTTGTTATGTTTGATGATGGAGATACACGAATAATTGCCCAAGAGAATTTGATGAAACTTGCCATGCTTCAAACCGGCACAAGTGTTCTTGTCCAGTCGTCTTCTGATCAGTTCTATGATCCTGGCATTGTGTGTGGTCACTTTAGGGAGGGAAATAAAGTTGGATATGAAGTTGAACTTGATAGTGGAGTAACAAGAAGGTACTTATAAAAGAAATATTTTACCTTATTTATTATTGGCATTATCACTTTTGCAAACAATTAGTGAAGATGTACCTTCATATAGTAAGAGGAGATTACTTTATTTTCTAAGTTTATACACTCTTAAATAATTTGCAAAACTACTAAAATTATGACGTTCATCTGCTTATAATAGTCATTTTCGGTGCACATTAATATTTAATGTTTGTAATAATGTGCTAAAAGCTGGATTAGATCCCACTAAAATATGATCAGAGTAGCATACCCGAAAAGCCATGATTTTAATCAAAAAGAACTCAAAAACCATGGAAACTTGCTTTTAGTCATAAATTTTGAGCCCTAGAGCATGCATGTACACTAAATTTTATGAATTAGAGGTAAAATTTATTCATTTTAACTTGTTTTATGCGTGGGCTCTGATTTTAAAATCTGAGTGCATACGCTTCGATGAAACTCATTTGTTTTTTTTTATTACTCCAATCTATTACTTAAACATTTACAATTTTGTTTGCCATTATTTTTTTCCATTCTTATATTTGAAACTAATGAAGACTTTGCTCTCGTCATTTTGCCACCTACCTGAAAAATTTTATCTATTTGCATCTGGGTCGATTTAAGTCGATCACTAGTCAAAACTAATATTAAGTTTCACCAGTGTTTATCTTAAATTTATGAAGATTTAAAAAAATAAAATTGATTTTAAAAGTTAATTTAGGATGTTGTTAAAAGCTCAGGAAATGTTGCAAATTACTCAAGTTTGAATTTTTTTTTCATTATTTGTATGTAGCCTTTCCTAAAATTTTGGCCGAAAATTAAAAGATTCTTTTATTTTCTAATTTTAATAAAAATTTTACGTGGTATTTTTAGTGATTGAAAAAGAATTTTGTGTAACACATCAGAGCTTTTTCAAAGAAAAAGCAGCTCATCTCATTAAATTTTGCTTTATTTTTGATTTTTAGAAAGGTATATGCAAAACATAACTCAGATAGTTACAATTTTATTTTTTAACAGGTTAATTTTGGCTCTTTGAAAAAAATGTGTGTGTGTGTGTGTGTTTTTTCTTTTTTTTTTTTTTTTTTAATGCAATCTATGAGTCATGCAAAACTATGTAGTAGATACAATGTTCGAGTTATATTATTGCACTAAGATTTATTATTTTTTCAGAGCAAAAATATAAATAAATACTATTAGTTAAATTTGTATTAAACTTGTCTAGAAATAGATACTTCTTGAAAAAAAAATCCCCTTAATACTATATCTTCTCTAATAAGTCGGTATATTGTCTAAATATGTATCTTTTATTAGTTAATGTTTCGAAGGGATTTTGCCAGTTTAAATCCCTTTGAGAAATAAGGTTTACATAGGTTCTTGTTATTTTTGTCTGTTTCATTTTATTATTTTGGTTTGTGATTTAGGTATCCAAGATCATGTGTCATACTATCTACAGATCAAGCCAAATTGATTACAAGTAGTCGACCTCCTACCACACCTGCAACAGTGACTATTAATTTAGGTAAAACAGTTTTCTTGCTTTAACTATATTTAAGTTGAATTTATATTTATTTAGGTGTCTTTTTCTTTGAGTGCAATTATATTTTGTACAATTGTTTAAGGCTAAAATTTAACCCTTTTTAAGGCAGTGGTAAATATCCTACCACCACGCTAGAACTTAAAATGCACTAGAAACGCACAAAAGTTTTATGAACAAAATGTAATGTTCCATTGTGAGATGCTCCATATTTCATGTTGTTCCATCAGACAAACTAAAAGTATTTTTTGGTCATAAATGAGCTTCATTTTTCTAATTATAATGCAAAATGTGAACGTTGGAGAAAACGGCTTGTGCCCGTTAAAGGGTTAAGATGAGATTCTTGTGGAAATTTCTCATAACCTGACCTTGAAAATAAATAGTCCATGGCAGACATCCCTAACTGCAAAAGATACACCAAAACCCATTATGTGGCATCACTTGTACTGTTATACTTGTAATACTCTCTTTACACAATAAAATTTATTAAATTTTGGAATTCTTTTGTACTTTTAGTGGAATAAAAGTAAGCAATTGTTATGAATTTGATAACGTTGTGCAGAATAAATAAAATAATAAATCCAATCAAAATTTTAAAATGTGGGAATGCTAAGAGACTGAAATTATAGCATCTTCTTCTTTCCATAAATAAGTGATCCTCTCCACACATGTAGCTTGGCAGTAAGTCTTCCCTCCAATCATAAATTTAAATTTTAGCTGTTGCAAAATATGATTGTTTTTGATTATTTCTTCCAAAAATGCTTCAGATCCTAACGAACTTTTGTTTAAGCCTAACGCAAATAGCAGGAGTCTGTAAAGAAGTTTTTTCTTTGGAGAAAGACAAAATACAGTGCCAGTTAGCTAATGTAATGATAAGGAATACCAAGTTTTGTAACAAGTGTTTATATGAAAGATGCTCATGAAGAAACAATTAAGAATTTTTGTTATTATTATTTTTTTTGAGCTATCTTTTGGTTTAACATAGCTTGATAAAACAGCTTTCATATTTCGACAGTTAGAGAGAAAATATCCCCCCCCCCCCCTCTGAATGAGACAACAACCTATAGGGCAATTCAACGGAAAGTAATAATTTTCAGAAAAAAAAATTTTTGTCAAAAATTCAATTTTTCTTCATTTGTTTATTATTTAATAGTTTGTATTTTGTTAGAAAAAGCACAAAATTCAGATGATTTTTTTTTTATATGCTTTATAAATAAGGAAATTGGGAGTCTAGTGTTCATGGTTTACAAAAGCAAAGTTGCAGTCCAGTTTTCATCTCCCTCTCTACGAAATTATTTGAAAAACTTTTAAATTATTTTAACTTTTGTTAACCTTCCTTTTTAGTTCAATTAATGTGTTAAATCAAAATTTCAATTTTGAGGTGGATAAGTGATATAAAATACATATGAGTAAAAAATGTCACACACGTTACATAAAAGATACTTTTAATCGCCTTAGCAGTTAAAATTTTTCAGAAATGATTTTGTTTCATATTATAAGTTAGTTAGTGATAAGGAACATGTAGCAGAAATTTTAAGAGGAAATCATAATTTGTCAACTCTCCCCAAGTCCAAATCTGCATGTCACACACGTTACATAACAAGTGTGATTTTATTTGCATGATGCATAGAATTTTTTTTTTTTTACTACAAAATAATTAGTTAAAAAAATTTTCCATTGTTTCCCACATTTGGCAGTGCAACCCATCCTGCAAGTTTTAGTTCTTGTATTTTTTAATTCTTTTTATTCCAAAATTTTACTTCTCAGCAGAGTATTCGCATTAGCAAAGATGAGATAAACAAAGAAAATTCAGTTTAAAATGCATGGAGTGTTGTTCAAAAAAATTAATAGCATGCAAAGAATGCATGTAATACTAGTGAGCCATATAGAAAATAAAATTAATTTATTGCATATGCACAAGAAAATAAGCAGCTAAATATTGTTATTTAAAATTATTGCCAGTTGTCTGATTTCCTGAATGTAGAGTTTAACCTAGTACCTGGAAATTAATGCTGTGCGTTATGATGCCAAATATTTCCAGAAGTTTTATCCATTACAAAACATCACATAGAAGTCAGTCTAATGCTTAAATCATGGAGATCCTGTAAATGTCCAAGTATCATGACATTCTACACTACAAGTTCAACTAAGTTGTGAAGAAAATCGGTGCTCTATAAGTAACAGGGTTTCGCGGGTAGTTCGCATTTCTGGACAATGTTGATAATAAGAACTAGAGGCATTTTCATATCTCTTTTCTTTTTCTTAAGTTTCTATTTTTGTATAGAGTTGCACCAAGAGTTTTCAAGCTCTTAATTTTTTTAATTATTTATTTTCAAATGTATGCATTTTTCAACTGTTTGATAATAAGCTTCAAGATGAGTGTGCATATTCCTTATAATATTATTTAAATGTAATTAAATAAATTAGTGTTTATTTGCTCAAAAATATATAAGAAAAGTGCTAGGGATGCACTGATCAGAGATGCCACTCTCATACCTAAGCTTTCAGTAGAATCACAAAACTTTTCAGTACTTATCAGTAGTTCATATTACTTAAGAGATAATGACGCTATAGTTATTTAAAAGGCTAATGTATGGTGCATCTGAATATTAAAAATGAAATAATCGACATTTATACTGTCTTTTTTTTTCCACAAAGAAAATTTATAATTTCAGAATAAGACAAGGATATAATGTGTTCACTCTAATTTGCCAGTGTTATTCTGTGAATGCAAAATATATACTATGCTTTCCCCCCCCCCCCCATTCTTTTCTCTCCCCTCTCCAAAAAGATTGTAATTTTTTTTTTTCACAATTAGTTTTTACCCCCCCCCCCCCTTTTTTTTTCAATCTCGAGGAAAAACCTGCCTGCATTTTGAAATTAAATAAACAAATGAAAAGTCAAGCAAGCACTTTTTCTTTAAAAGTTCGGCGTTTTCCTAAAAACCATTAGAAACCAATAAATTGGTATAGCTAAAATTTGAGTTAAAAAAAAATAAATTATTAAAATAAAATGGACAATGAGTATATTTAAGGTAGCACAGTATAAAAGTAGCTTCAGAATATCAAAATAATCGAAGTATTTACAGGATGCAAAAGGATTGAAGTCTTAACAATGGCACGCCATTTTTGGCGAAGCACGTGCTCAATGTTGGAATGTTAACCATTTTTTTTTAAGCTATACAAACTCTATTACACATGTGTATTACTCCATATCATTTCTAAAGAATGATCATAGAAGTAAAAAGTTCGAAAATCGCTAGAATTTTAATCTACCGGACAAATCTAAATTTTATAAAGAAAATCATTAAGATCCGAGTAAAACAGTAATTTTCAGAGAAGCTCATGTTTAATAAATTAAAGATTGCTTTATCTTGTGTTAATATTCAATCCTGAATATTCTGTTACTAAATTGTTTTAAGAGTAAAGGAAAAAGATAAGGCGCCGCCCAACCGCGAACTTTCGATGATTGCCGATTATGCGCCTAAATGAAACTTCTTGGAGTTTTTTTATTTATTTATTTTTTTTTTTTTTTAATTTTCGCTTTGGAAAACGGCTCCCGATTTCGAAATTTCGACGATTGCAGACTTTTCGGTGGGCAAAATCTTTTGCGCGTACACGATCGGGATCGTACGAAGATTGACGATTTTTCGGCGCATTTTCTTCGGAAATTGATACTTTTAGAGTTTTCAAGGACATTTAAAAATTTTCAAGAACTACATTCAACTTTCAAGTACTTTCCAAGACCCTTGAAAGTCGAAATGAAATTCAAGGAATTTTCAAAGCCGCGGAAACCCTGTCCATAGTCCATTATTGCAGAAGAAAGTTACACCTTGCTGTGCTGATAGTGACATGAAACAGCAGCAGCACAAAGATCAGCACAGGGTTACTGTAAATATCACTCCACATGCTGAGAAAAAGAAAATTCTAGTTAGAACCGGATGCTTATGTTTTCTTTTTTTTTTTCCTCTCTCTACTTGGCAGTGTCTGATGCGTTGCAGTCTTCTACAACTGGTGATAATCGCTTATTTTGGCAATCGCCAAATTTTTTTTAAATAATTGCGCCAAGTGTCGTTGTCGCAATCCGTAGAAAATCAGACCTTTTCTGTAATCCGTAGTCGATTCAATTTTTCCGTAAAAACTACGGACAATCCGTAGCATTTGGCATCTCTGGCACCGATTAATCGACCGTAATTGGCCCCTTTGCCGATAATTTATAATGGCCAAATTTTGCCAATTAATCAGCAAAAATATGTTTTTTTTATATTACTTTTTAAAGCATACCTTTAATAAGGCTTTCAGCAAGCATTACTGAAAATTATTGATAATTCTATTTACAATAATATGAAAATTAGCAGAAAAAAATTGGATGAAATTTTGAAATTACTTTGGAAAAGTTAGGAAAATTGGACAAAAGTAGTATTTCAGAAATAAATTAATCACTGGTATTTCTAAAATCGATATTGTAAAAGAAAAAGTGATGTAGAAATTGATAATTTTAAAAATTATCATTAATCGGCCAAGCCAATTAGTTAGCCGATTATGAACAATCGATTAATCGGTAATTGGCCAATTTGCTTATTGGTGCATCCCTAAAAAGTACTGCTTAAAAATATTTCACACAAGTTCAGTATTTTAACCTTTCTAAGTGAAATAAGATAAGTGTAACATGAAATTTCAAAGCCAGTCACACATGTTACATTAGATGTCACACACATTACAACTGTTTTTGTTCATTTTCTCCCAAAATCAAACCAATTTAAAGATATATAAAAATGTAACACAAATCCTTACACTATATTGTAATTATTCCAAAACAAAAGAATGGCAGTTTACTTCATAATTCACAGGAAAAAATAAGTTGTATAACTTGATAACAAATTGCAGTTTTCAGTTGTCACACACGTTACAAGTTTTGTAAAATTTATAATAAATTATAAAAAAACTAGGAACAATAAAATTGTGCATGACATTAGTTTACAAAATGATGTATATTAAGATAATATTGACCAATGCTTGATTCTTCGATGCTGCACTAGTGAAAAAGGACCTTAAAAATAAAAAAGTGTATACAAAAGTCACACACGTTACCATGGAATCGCCCTATAGCAAATCTTAGTGAAGAATTTTTTTTTTTTTTTTTTTGTAAAATTTAATTATGGGGTCATTCCATATAAAATAAACAAATAGGCCGTGCCGCACCATTTTTGATTTTGATCAAATTTAGTGTGTAATATGCACCAATATTCTGAACTTACAAACTGTTTTATTTTTTTCTAGAAAAAATTTTATTCTCGAGATATAGCCATTTTTTTGCTCCGCCGATGAGTAAAATTCGGCATTTTTGATCTTTTTTCTAAGAACTCTGGTAAATTTATTTAAAATGGTTGAAAGATCAAACATTACTTATTTTAAAGCTAAAAGAATGAACTTTGTTTTGTGCATAAAAAGAAACTGTTTAAGTTAAGCCTTAATATAAATTTTCCCTGATTCAATTCGCTGTTATTCGCTGTTGACGAAAATGTTGCCGTTTTCGTCATTTCAAGAATTAAGAAGTATATGAAGGACTGACAGTGGGGCTCTAAGTTTTTTTTCTCTGGCACCCATTTATAGATACTAGAAGCACAGGAAAAAATAAGATGATACCAGTAGTCCTTCGTTATGAAAAAATTGCTTAAACTTGAGAAAAAATGAAAATTGGCCTTTTTCACTCCCCAAAAACGACCTGTGGAGCAGGTAGTAAAAATTAAAAAAAGCATGGAGTAAGAAGGTGTTACATTGCCCTTTAAAATGAAACAAAAACTGTCTTGTTATTCCAAGGCATTAAAGAGATATAATCTTTTAAACTATGAGAAAAAATGAAAAATATCCCTTTTCACTCCCCAAAAACAGCCTGTGGAATAGGCAGTAAAAATTTGAAAATATATAAAACAAGAAGGTATTACATTGAACTTTAAAAGGAATCAAAAATTGTCTTGTTATTCCAAGGCATTAAAAGATATAAGCCTTCTAAGATGATTACTATGAAAAAGTACCTTAAACTTGAGAAAAAATGAAAAATGGCCCCTTTCACTCCCAAAAAATAGCCTGTGGAACACTTAATAAAAATTTGCAATGCATGGAGGAAGAAGGTGTTACATTGCCCTTTAAAACGAAGCAAAAACTGTCTTGCTATTCTCAGGCATCAAAAAGATTATGAAAATTAAAAATTCATGCAAGATTTTTCTGACATAAGTTAAAACAATTATGAACATAAATAAAGTCTTTTCATGCAAGAACTCTAAAAAAATGTATCATTAAATATATAATTCAAAATATATCACAAAATGGCTGTAATTTATTTGTAATGTTGACACATCGAAAAAAGTTGTACTTAAAACCAGTGATCCGAATGTCCACACATCAATTAAAATTGGTTTTAAAATTTAATTGCATGTCTCTAAGAAGTTTCTAGTTTTACATTTACATTTGAATGAAATGACAAATTTTTTTACAAAAATCCGAAATTTCTACATGATTTTTGAAACAGCTACAACTAAAAGGGATTTTCGCTAATTGATTATTTGTTAGAGTTTTTCTTCATAATATTTAGTTGTACATCCATTACAAATTAAAAAAAACCTCTGATAACAGAAACACTAAAAAACGTTTTAAGTGCAGCTTTTTCAGATGTTTCTACGTCACAAATAAATTAGACATTTTACGATATATTTTGAATTATATATTTAATGATACATATTGTTACTCTTGTAGTTCTTGCATAAAAAGACTTTCTGTTCATAATTGCTTTAACTTATGACAAATAAAAAAAAGGCATAAATTTTCAATTTTCAGAGGGTTATATCTCTTTGATGGCCTGGGAATAACAAGACGGTTTTTGTTTCCTTTTAAAGTTCAAGATAATATCTTCTTTCTCCATGCATTTGCAAATTTTTACAACCTGTTCCACAGGTGGTTTTGTGGGGAGTGAAAATTGATATTTTTCATTTTTTCTCATAGTGTGAAAGCTTATATCTCTTTAATGCCTTGGAATAACAAGACAGTTTTTGTTTCATTTTAAAGGGCAATGTAACACCTTCTTACTCCATGCATTTGTAAATTTTTACTACCTGTTCCACACGCCGTTTCTGGGGAGTGAAAAGGGCCAATTTTCATTTTTTCTCAAGTTTAAGCAATTTTTTCATCACAAAAGACTACTGGTATCATCTTATTTTTTTTCTGTGCTTCTAGTATCTATAACTGGGTACCAGAGAAAAAAAAATTAGAACCCCACTGTCAGTCCTTCATATACTTTTTCATGCTTGAAATGACGAAAACGGCACTTTTTGAACCGCGAATTGACCTGGGAAAATTTATATTTAAGTTTAACTTAAACCCTTTCTTTTGATGTACAAATCAAAGTTCATTCTTTTAGCTTTAAAATAAGTCATGTTTGATCTTTCTACTATTTTAAATAAATTTACCAGTGCTCTTAGAAAAAATATCAAAAATGGCGAATTTTACACATTGGCGGCGCAAAAAATGTCTATATCTCGAGAATAAAAAATTTTCGAGAAAAAAATAAAACAGTTTGGAGGTACAGAATATTGGTGCGTTTTTCCTACCAAATATGATCAAAATCAAAAATGGTGCGGCACGAAAATTTCTGAAAATTTGTTGATTTTATATGGAATGACCCTATGAAAAAGGTTTGATTTCTAACAAAAAAATTGCAGGAACCCTATAGTTCCTAGAACTTACTTTGATCGGTAAATAATCTGAATTCAGTCTAATAAGTGAAAAATGACATACAATTGAAAATAAGTGCAGAAACTGAACTTCTGTGAACTCTCGTTCTAATCAGTCCTGTTATAGTAGGAGATTTCCTTTCGCAACCATTTCCTTAAACATTAAACTATCATAATACAGTGAAATCCTGTTACAACGAATAGTAATACAATGAAATGTCCTTTTCAATAAAATAAATATTCAGTTCCGATTTAATTTCTGTTACTTTGTTGGAATTCCATTATAATAAGATTCCTACCACAGCAAACCTTGCTATCCTTTCAAACTTCATTTTAACAGGATTTTACTGTAACAGATTTTTAATATATGTATATAAACTCAAAGTATTGCAAATACTTTTTATTATGCTTTGTGATTTTTTTTACATTTTTGGATTCAAGTTTTTTTCTTCTGCCTGACAGATAATATCATAGATGGTAAACGTAAAAGAAAATCAGTCCAATCACCTGCATCAAGTCCTGTTTTGAAAAAATCACCCAGAATCTCCCAAAGGACTTCAAAACTGGATTCTAATTTGGACAGCACAGCTGGGTCTACGGGTGGATCTGGGGGTGAAGCTGCTGTGCCTAAGTCAAAAGAACCTGAAAGCACAGAAACTGAAGATGATGTGAAACCAAGGAAGAGGGTCAGAAAAGCTGCAGTTCGTGCTGGTTCTGAACTAGCAAAAGTTTTGCCAAAAAGTAGGTTACTTAGTATGCTCTTTCATAATGTTAAGCTGTAAGCATGAGCACAGCTTATTAAAACTGAAAACTCTAACCAGAGTGAAGTTTTAATTATCTAAAGTAAATCTTATGTGTGCAGCATGGAATAGCCAAAGTCAAAATATGAAGTATTTATTAATGCGCTATTTACAATGAAAATAACATGAATTCAAAATGATTAGCTATCATTACATAAGTAGCTTGTCTCTAATCAAGCAGCACTTTCTATGACATACTCATAAGCATAGTGTCGGGGGGGGGGGAGCATGTTCCCCCCAACTTGCTGGTGGACACTTAAACTTTAGAACCTGAAGTTTTGAAAAATGAAAACAAAAGTCATAGATAAAATATCCTTTACAGTTTTTTCCTTTTATTTTACCTTAGTATTAGACCCACATGTCTGCGGGGGGGGGGGGGGAGCAAGGTGTTAATATAGGCCCTCTGTCAAAAATTTCAGTGTTTAGCACTTCATTTTTTCCGAAGTAGGGACGAAAATAACCAGAAAGCGTATTTCCTTTTACATTACTAGTTACCCACTGCCACAGTAAGAAATACCGTCCAGAAGAGATTTTTTAGTCGAAACACGCTTTAGGATTGTCAATTATGTTAAATGCAAGGCCTCTGGGAGTATGCCCCCCCCCCTCCCTCGCTGCGCCAGATTTTATCCTGATCTTCCCCATGCTTTTTGCATTACTAAAATAATAATTTAGCAAAGTGTGGAATCATAAAATTATGCTAACTAACTACCATTATGAACCTTGCTCAGGCATAAATTTTATAATTTTATATAACTGCTTACTACTTTGAAAATACTATTTTAATAAAATCTGGCTCATTGTAAGTGTTGGAAAAAAAGGGAAAAAATACACAATTCCTTTATCTTAGGTAATGCAGTGAAAAGTAATTTTTTTTTTTTTTTTTATAATATATGGATTTTACTACAGAATTGCTTATTTGTCTTCCCAAATCTAAAATTTCAATTTCTAAGCACTTCTTTCGAACATTTGTCAGCCATAGTCCTTTTAAAGAGAAAAAAACCCCAAGTCTGACTTGGGTTGAAGTGGAAAAGCAAGAATGAAGAAAAGTGCCGGAAGTTTCGATGCAAGCGGCTATTTGCATATTTGTGATGTTTGATGTAATCTTGATGCAAGAAAGAAAGGACGAATGAGATTAACTAAATGCAAATTACTAGAAATTTCTTTTGAATAAAATGATGTAACTCAATTCGTAACAAATAACTTGGAAGGCATTGATGCATTAAATATTATCAGTTCATTTTAAGTGACCATGCTTTTGTATTGTTATTTTTTGCAAGATAATTAATGTCACATGTATCCATTTGCTTTAGTTAAAAGATTGTAATATATTTATGAAAAAAGCATGCTGTAAAAATGTAAAGCATTTTTCTAAGCTAATGCCTTTTCTGCTGTAATGCTAGGGATTTTTTTTTTTCAATAGTTAGTTTATGCTACATAATTTGCAAAAAACTAAATATAAACTAAAATTTATTGTTATTAATTTATTTAAAAGAGAAAATATTATTGCCTTGGTCGATGGTTCATCCAGAATTTTTCTAACTAGCATTTCTCTTGACAGGTTTTATCACAACACAAATGATATGAAAAAAGAAGTCTTCTCTTAAAATTTACTACATATTTTAATAATAACTACTGAAATTAATTTTATTATTGACTTTGGTTTTGAAAATTTTAATTTTGACATTGATATATTTCTTTCCAGGAAGTGCCAGGAGTTTAAAACTGTTTAAAGATCATGCGTTTCTTTTAACTAATGCAGACAGAAAAGTTATGCCTAGGAATGACGATTCGGATAATAACTTAACAGAAGGTAATCTAATATGCCAGTAACAACTCACAGCTTATACTATTATGTGATTTATTATGTAATGGTAAATTTATTATTTTTTTAATTTAATACTTATCTTTTGTATTAGTTATATAGTTATCCATTTTAATCATTTTTCTTATTGGTTATTTTTGTAAATTTGTACAAGCAATTCAAAAGTCCAATGTTCACACTTCTGTACTAAATAGCGCTAACCAGAATAATCTGCTACAAAAGTTTTTGTTATTGTGATTTTTGAAAAAAGGCTCTCCCGCAAGAGTTGAAAAAGTTAATCCCACACATTGTCATTAAAATTGCTTTTTTAAAAATCTATTATAGCCATATGATATATTTTTTAATATATACATTAATTTCTATGCAGTCAACATGTGAATACGATAAATTCGAAATTTGAGAATTAGAAATTTCCTGTACTTTTCAGTCATACTTTTGCTGTACTTAAATTCTTTAATTAATGCTCTTTCGGTATAGAATTTAAGATTATATTAAATGGATAAAAAAATAAAACTGTAGTTAGATGTATCAGTTTTTTTAGTGTTCAGTTATAAGGGCTCTACTTAAATGGGGAATATGTGCCAATTTTCAAGTGTTCTTAAGGATTTTTTTCGGAAATTTTGTCCCTCACATTAATTGATCTTCGAACTTAAAGCGTTGTTCCTCCCCCTCCCCTTTCCCAATTGCATAATTTTAAGTGAGTATATAGAATAATATTTCAATGAAAGTAAATAAACTTTCTGACATACCCATTCGTTTGATGTTTTTCCGTGTTACATATTGAAACTATTGATAGTGGTGCAAAACTTGACATTTCTTTGCATTAATTGTTGTCTGAAACACATACAATACTTTAAATAATATAATGTTAGGGTTTTTGAATTTTTAAACGTAATCCCCTTGGAGAAATTTAATATGTAGTTTTTTATTTCTTTTTAAATTTAGTTACTCTACTAATAAGATAAAGCTCTATCTCAAATGCAAGAGTTTAAAAAAAATATTGCTTGCTTTCATTTTAACATCAGAGACTAAATGTGATTCCAATAAATATAACGTATACTTGTTGAAGGCAATTTTTTAACTTTTGAAAGAGAATGCTATTTACTATCATATATTTATAATTGATTAATGTTTGAATTCTAGTCATATCTACCTATTTTGTTTAGGTGAAGAAAAGTTATTTGATAAAGATCTACTTTGTTCTGATATAATATCACAAGGTGGCTTGGTTCTTGACAAGTTTGAAGACATACAAGTATTTATTTTTCTATGTATCTCAACAGTGCTTAGTTTTACATTAAATCAATATGATTAATTGTTCCATTTTATTTACAGAAATGTTCAAGAAAAAATATTTTCTTGTTGGCAAATTCTTATCTTCGGACTATAAAGTACATACAATGTTTAGCTGCTGGAATCCTGTGCATCAGACATAATTTCGTGGAAGATTGCTGTTTAAGGGTATGTCTTATGAGTAACTAATTTACTTTTATGTAATATTTATATAATTTATACATAATTTTGAATATCATAAATCTAGAATAATGATTATTTGTACTGTTAATATTTAATTTTTCTTATAAAACTGATTGTTGGAAATTCATGTCTAGTATGCATGAAAAGTTTTGTCTTTTATTCCTGTTATTGTTTGAGAGCGGAAATATTTATAAATAGAACTCATGTAAAGCTATGTTATAATAAGGTCATGTATCTAAGTTTTGTGCTTAGTTTGTTAGAAATGAAATTGATTCTTATATTTTTATTTATAAACTTAAATCAATAAAAGTAATGCAAATGACTTTTCATATTTATCTGAAAAAGAAAAAAAAAAGTCAATGTTTTCTGTTCAAAACATACTCTAAAGTGTACACTATGAGGTGCTACTGCCTGCTGAAATGACCTTAAATGCTGTAGAAAGCCATGAATTTACATTTCTGAACTTAGGTGGATGTCCTGGTCTTTTAAACTTACATAACACATTTTAAGCTTCCGTAAACTTTTTGCAATGAATGCTCTGTACTAATTCAAAAACTATTTATTTAATACTCCTACTAAATTGGAGCTGTATTCTTTTAAAAAAATCTGCTTTTATTCATCTTCAAATCCTTTCATAGCAAAAGAGTTACAACTTGTTTAAGTAATACCTGGGGATTGGAATACCTAGGAAACATTGTTTTAGTACTAGAAATGGAAATTCATTGTGTCAAAAGATTGCTGCATTGATATGATCGATTAAAATAGCATTTAATAATACTTTCTTATAGCAATTAACATTCAAAAAATTTCAAACTAATTGATTATTGATATCAGGGAGAATGTTGTTATTAGACAACCACGGAATTATGAACAAATTTGCAAAGTATGTTTCTTTATGTAAGGATCCTACAATTCCAGTACTTTGACTATTATTATCTTTTGAAATGAGTAGGAACGTGTTAAGTGTGTTGCATATTTAGAACTCTTCCTTTATGCAATATCATATTTTCCAAGGGAAATAACTAAAGATGATTTTAAAGATGACAAACCAAAGTAAGAAAGTGGTTTGGACTTCAGGATGCATCAACAATTATGAACTTAAAACAAAAAATTCCTTTACCTTCTCCAATGAGAATTAGATGTGACAATTCAATTGTTGCACTGGGTAGTTGCAAAATATATGAACTATAAATATATTTTATATATATTTTATGTACTTTAAAACTACTTGGGAAATACTATTTTTGATCAGTTTACTATCATTCAATGTAGACCCAAGTTAGCCATTATTTGGAATATATTTGATGTTAGGAATAAGAGTGTTTCAGTTCCTGTCGGTCATAAATACGGAGAAAGTGGAAAGTTCCATTTGTCCAATGTATGCAGTTTGATCTTACATCATTCTTCACTTCTGCAGTTGGATTATAGTATTAAAGGTACTTCAAATTATATTCCTTTCTTAGGATGAGCTTCGTTGTCACACAGATTATCTACTTCCTGCTGGGTACTCAATTGTTTCAAAAGAAATTATTGATTGGTAAGCATCCTTTTAAAAAGCTGATATTTTTACCCATTTGTATGGTGAATTTGTATTTGATTGTTCTTATCTATAGTGAAAATTATTTTTCAGTAAATTGTTTTATACTGTAAAAGCGGTTATTTTCAAAAAATGATTTCCACCTCTGCATACATGTTGTAGAAGCTGAAAAAAATTTTACTGATAATTTTTATGTTTTACTAGGCATGGGAAAAGTGATGCTTTAAAAGGATTGAAAATAGCCCTGATATCATCTCCAGAAAGTCACTTTGTTCATATATGGGCTCCAGTATTATTAGCAGCGAAAGCCGATTTTGTTCAAAAATGGAATCTCCCATCTTCCAAGTCAGGTAAAGGTTTTGATTAGGCTCTCTTGTTTCATGAAATAAAAGAATTACCCCATATTTTAATTATATAATTCTAATTAATGTTAAACATGGGCAAAATTTCACTGAGAAAAAATAGGGTTTCTGCCGAAATGTGTAAGATTGTTTGTTTGAAAGTTGCTTGGGAGCCTCTCATCTCCAGAAGATACAAAATATTTTCTTGAAAATGCAGATTTTCTGTAATTTTCATCTTTTTCTTTTTTCGGGGGGGGGGGGGGCTGTGTTCAAAGTTACTCATACCAAAAATTGTCATCCCACACCCCTTTCTCCGTGTCTGTAGTGCATACAGGGCTGTTGATTAATCATATGTGCCTCTACAGCAGAATCCTATTTTCATTATAAGAGTCTTTCCAGTTCAACAGTTTTTATTTTATTAACAAGATGTGGATGAATATCTTTTCCTATTATTTGGACTTAAATGGTGTTCTCCTTCTATTTTATTCCACAAAAAATGGAATTTATATTTGATTAAGATTTAAAACATTTATTAAATTTAAGATTAGTGAAATAAAAAAAAGCAGTTTTCAAGTATTTTGAAAAGTTTGAGGAAAAAGCGTTGTATATTGTAATTGACCAATTTCCAAACTTTTACAATGGGAAATAGACAACTGCTCAAAATAGTCAAAAAATATAGTTACTCTATCTGCCTCCCACACATACTTATAGATTCCGCTCCAAGTATAAATCTTAACGGTTCTCTCCTTTTAAAAATTTCGGCTTTAGCCGCTGATTCATCCTTCTGTATTTATCTATGAATGTATGTATGCATGCTCCTTATAGAAATCTGTAAATTATATCAAGTCTTTATCAAATTTTATATGCAGGTATTTCAGTGACCTGAATTTCTCAGAATAAGGTATTTAGAATTTATAGCAGTGCGGAATCAATTGAGTTTAAATGTTTTACAGCTACAAAATAATTAAGGTTTATAAATGAACAAATTTTTGTCTTATAGGGACTTTTTCACTTTTTAAAGAGTTCAGAAAACTGCACGAGATGAAAATTATTCATAGAAATGTACAGTAATTTGAATGCTTGAAAAAATTGTTTTTCTATGCTGTTTACAGTATTTTTTTAACAATTTTGTATTTATGTTGAATTTTTATTTTATGTATTTGTTAGAGTATAACATAATATTTGTATAGCAATTTTATTTATTTCATTTTACAGTTACTCATTCACATCTGAAACATGAATATGCCATGATTATTATTATTATGACTAAATTTTAGAATTTAGGAAAATATTCTTGCACTAGCTACTTGGCCCAGCTCTGCACAGGATCTGTCATGAGGAAAAATGTCATGTCAAGTGACGTGTGTGTCTAAAAGTCCCGATTAAATTAAAGTCAATAGTTTGTTGGAACGCAGTACGAAAAATTAATCAATCGCCAAAAATTTTTTTAAAGCAAGAATTTTATTTGTTTATTTTCAAGAAAAAAATGGCAACACCTTGTTCTCATAAAAAATTTATTTCACCCTATTTAATTTCTTTCACGCTCGTGCGGATGCTTTTTATAAATCCAATTTAAAATGGATATTTCCAAATTTTCAAATGCCCATATCTTTCTTTAGGGTGGAGATATTGATTAGTGGTTTTGAAAACTTTTGGAAGGAAACTTTCCTAACAGGTATTTTTTGCGTTCTTTCGAATGAGACCAAGATCGAGAAGATCCGATAAGTATTTCGCTAGATAGAGCCATTTTAAAGTAGAAAGAGCCATTTTAAAGTACTTCAGTCGACTTTCGAACGGATCGGTACTTTTTTCCTGCTCAAAAACCACCCTATGATCCTTCCCGGGTGCCCAAGTATCTTCCTGCCAAATTTCGTCCAGATCCGACGTAAACTATGAATGTATATAAGGTACACACAAACATACATATTCTTTGTTTTATTTATGTGGATGTTCTATTTCATGAGAATATTCCTGAGAATCTTTTCCACAAAATTATTATTGAAACTTGTGTACCAAATTGTTGTTTTAAATGTTTTAAAATTATATATTTTGAATGCTACATGCTTATTAAGAATTAGTACTAATTGATTTTAGGTTCATCTGCTTTTGTAGATGTTCTCATTACAAATCATCTTTGTCCTCAAGATGTTCTGCAGTCAGCTAAAAGAAGAAAAATTCCCATTGTTTCCAGTGAGTGGATTATCCAATCTTTAATTGCAGGCAAGCGCTTGTCATATAATGCTCACCCAAAGTTCAAACATGACTTCACTGAATGAAGCAAAACAATTTTTAAAAAGAAAATTTGCATTTGTACCATAAAGCTTAAAGTAGTTTCAAGGTTGTAAAATGGTTATGATTATTATTATTTATAAGATGAATATTATTATTTATATTATATATTATTATAATTTTATTTTCGCATATTTAAAATGGATTAAATTGTATTTGAAATAACTACTGGGCCGCCAAAGATCAATGTAAGTGTAATGAAAAAATAAAAAATATAATTTTAACAAATGGATATTTGTGTATTGCCGAAAATAATGTTTGTTCAACTTTTTACAAAATTTTATTTTTTATAAGTGATATAATTTCTATTATGATCAACTTCCTTTTACCGTAAAGTGTACAAATTTTCAAGCCTTGATAAATAACAAGCAAATGATTTTAGGTCAAATTACCTGGATAAATATCATTTTAGAGATCAACCAAGTTTCCCTTTTTTTTTTTTTTTTTCGCATAGCGATGAGAATTGGGAAAATCGGGCTGTGGAAAGTTAGGTGAGGCAACCTACTGAAAATTATTAATTTTTTTTCTGAGTTCCTCATAAGCCGAGTTGTGTCGCATAATCATACTTCATTGCTGGAATACATGTGCCTGATGTATTGTCATCCATTGTCCCTTAGTTACTAAAACTAAAGCACTTTCTAACGTACAAAAAGTTGAAATTTTGTTAATATTAAAAATACCCTCTTATATTGACACTACGCTCAAAAACCAATTGTTTTATTTGTCTAGAATTAGAGAATGTTGATAATGAAGTTAATTACATTCGTCATTAAACTATAAAACTTGGTAAACATGTATTTAAAAAAAAAACATTACTTACTGGTCCCCTAATAGGGTCATTCCATGTGAAATCAACAAGCCTCAAAACTTGACCATCACCAATTTCAAAAAAAATTATAGGGTTGATTACCTCTATAAAGTGATACAAAAAACTGATTTTTAAAATTTTTTTCAGCTGTTAGTTTTTTGTGTGAGACCGCTTAAAAAATGGAAAAAAGTGAAATTTTGAACATACAAAGATTCAATTTTCTCAGCTTCTATTGCAGCTAGAGTCTTGTGTTATATGTCATTGTAAAGCTCTTTAAACAAGCTTTCAAATGATATATAATTTGACAAGGTTTCGTGATGTTAATATTTCAAGGTCACCAAAAGAATTATTTGACCTTGAATATTTCAAAAAGTGCATTTTTTAAAAATCTGAAAAATATATATATATTACTTCCTAATGTAGTGTACATGTGGTAAAATTTGCAGAATGGGACAGCAATGGGATCTGGATGAAAAATGGAATCAACTTTTTACACTCTTACCACTTTATTGCAATGCCTATGACTCCTGAGGATATATAATACAGAAATATTGCAAACTACGAAATGTTATTTACAAGTGACGGTTGACTTATTCCACGTCTTGTTTTGAGAGGTTATAAATCATTCCTTTTCCGTTTCTACTAGGGTCTACTTTCGAAATAATAGCACTTATGGGCACATTGACAACATTTTCAAGGTCTGGATAGTAGATAGAATTTGAGGGTCTATGAGGTTGCAACAGCTTGATTTTCTTCATCTGTGTCTAAGATGCACCTTAGCCACCAATATCCATTATACCTGCAGATCAAGAATCCAACCATTTCTGGGCAATCAAGATCGCCTTTGACAGTTGTAGCACGTTCGATCCTTATAGTGTTGAAAATGAATATGCATTCACTTACATCTGATTCCTGTTTAATGGTATTACACAATGAGTGCCTGGTGTTGTTCTTGCCATCATTTTTCTGGATTTCAAAGCCTCTGCTTCCTGTTTATAATGTTCAATTGTGCAATATTGAAAATGAATTGATTTGATATGGAAGAAGAGGCTTTGAAATCCAGAAAAATGATTGCAAGAACAACACCAGGCACTCAGAGTCTTCATTGTGTAATGTCATTAAACAGGAATCAGATGTAAGTGAATGCATATTCAATTTCAACACTATAAGGATCGAACGTGCTACAACTGTCAAAGGCGATCTTGATTGCCCAGAAATGTTTGGATTCTTGATCTGCAGGTATAATGGATATTGGTGACTAAGGTGCGTCTTAGACACAGATGAAGAAAATCAAGCTGTTGCAGCCTCATGGACCCTCAAATTCTATCTACTATCCAGACTTTGAAAATGTTGTCAATGTGCCCATAAGTGCTATTGTTTCGAAAGTAGACCCTAGTAGAAACGGAAAAGGAATGATTTATAACTTCTCAAAACAAGACGTGGAATAAGTCAACCGTCACTTGTAAATAACATTTCGCAGTTTGCAATATTTCTGTATTATATATCCTCAGGAGCCATAGGCATTGCAATAAAGTGGTAAGAGTAAAAAGTTGATTCCATTTTTCATCCAGATCCCATTGCTGTCCCATTCTGAAAATTTTACCACATATACACTACATTAGGAAGTAATATATATATTTTTTTCAGATTTTTAAAAAATGTACTTTTTGAAATATTCAAGGTCAAATAATGCTTTTGGTGACCTTGAAATATTAACATCACGAAACCTTGTCAAATTATATATCATTTGAAAGCTTGTTTAAAGAGCTTTACAATGACATATAACAAAAGACTCTAGCTGCAATAGAAGCTGAGAAAATCGAATCTTTGTATGTTCAAAATTTCACTTTTTTTCCATTTTTTGCGTTTTTTAAGCGGTCTCACACAAAAAACTAACAGCTGAAAAAAATTTTAAAAATCAGTTTTTTGTATCACTTTATAGAGGTAATCAACCCTATATTTTTTTTTGAAATTGGTGATGGTCAAGTTTTGAGGCTTGTTGATTTCACATGGAATGACCCAATAATTCATTTTGAGCATTGTTCTAATATGGTGCCCAGTTATTTGTTTAAAATTTATTTTCCAATTATTTCACTTTTTTTAAGTCACACCATGACAGCATGTACAAATTTTGAAAAATCTGTTTAAATGGCTTTAATCATAAACTTCTTTTTAAAATATTTCTTTCTGTTTAAAAAAGAAGAAATTTGTTAAATAAGCATCTTGCAACTTTGACATTACATTTAGCTGTCCCACAATTATCTATTGTGTATCCTGTGAAATTGCCTAAATAGACCTCATTTTGTTTAAATGTAAAGTAGAATTATTCATTCCATCTGTCGAACATTAACTCTTAAATCATTACATTTCACTGTCATAGATAAATTGTATTATATAGAAAGTGTTGTTCTTTTTTTGTTGTAAAATTGAATTGTACAGTTTTTAAAAAAAGAATTAAATATCACATTTGAACAGTCTAATCCATATGTGTGGAGTAATAAAAGGACAGTATTTTGTTTTGTTTATATGCAGGGATGAAAATCTTCCGCGGATCCGCGATTTTCCGCTTCTTGTATTTTTTCTTTAATTCCGTGATCGGAAATTTTGTTGCATCAAGTTTACAAAAAAAAAAAATCATTATTAAAATAAAGCTTAAAATAAGTTGATTTAAAGTAGTAGAGGTTGAAATTTCTTCCAACTTCCAAAATAATGGAACGAATGATATTCAGTTATCGACAAACTAATGATTTCTATTTTGTCATGCTGCCAAAAACGTAAATTTCCGTTGTGGGGAGTAGAAATTAAGAAAATTCAGTTGAAATATTAGAGATCTTAGTCAAAAAATCGTTAAAATGTTTTTGATTTTTATGATTTATCAAAATAACTGAAGCCCATACAATATTAGTTAAGAGAATTCATTTCTTGAAGAACACATATCTAATTCATCTAAAATTATACCCCCTCCTCCCTTTTTTTTCTTAGTTTCTACATTGTTATGGATGAATTAAAAATAAATAAGGGGTGTACAGTTAAGAGGTTTTAAAAGAAGCTAAAAATGCCTTCCATCTGCCGATTTTGCTCAAGATTTCACTTCACAAATTAAGAGGAAATCTCGCATTAATGTTTTTCTTTGGAATATTTTTTAAAAATCTACCCGAATACAAAGCTGCGCAATTTTTCCTCTTTTTTGATTTTGAGCTGTTTTCATCCCTGTATATGTCATTGTATATAATTGTTTGCTTTTTGTGTATATTTTCAGAAAACAAAAACATGCATTTAAATATATAATTTAACTATTATTTACATATATTTGTTTTTCTCTTGGCATAAACACTTTTTGAAGTACTAAATGTTTTATATTTGAACTAATTTTATGATTTGGGAGTAATGCATAAAACGTATGCAAATAAAAAGCCAAATAGTGAGATATTTAGCCTAAATAATGTATGACTTATTTTGTATAGCTTATTTTATGATTTTTTCAAATTTTGAGGAAATGCTGTTTTTGTTACCGTAAAAAAATTAATTTAATACTTTTGCATGATTTGACTCTTCAGCTTTTTAATACTTACTTCAAGCATAATGTACATTCTTTTTATATCCCAAAGAAAATGAATGTACGTTTTTCTAAATTATTCGTACTAAATTTAAATTACAAATGTTTATTATGGACTTAAAAACTTGTTTGTTTAGCAAATGTCGGTGATAAATGAACAAAAAAAGAAACATACAAAATAAAATTACATTGACTTTAGTGCTGCAAAAAAATTTTGGTTATCCAAAATGAGTGAAAAATATATCGCTCCGTAATAAAAAAACCCTAGATGAAATTTAAATAGCAAAGTACTGTCAAAGCAGTAATTTGGAAAAAAATATTTGGAGGATGACGCAGGTATTCACCTTGATAATTGGGAGGACTCGCCGATAGAAAAGTTGGTTTGGAACCAATTTAAGTACATTTTCATTATTTTTACCGTAAATAACTAAACATTTCTGAAGAGGGCCAACAAGAATGTGTACAGACCTAATTAAAATATTCATTCAGAACTAAATCAGCCTACTTGCTCAGAATGCCAATATAGAATTTTTGGCATTGGCTATCCCATCTTCAGCTGGAAATTATTTGAAATGCTCCTCTGTCAGGGGTAGACATTTTTTACAAATCTGACTCTGGTTCATGGAACCAGTTATTTCAAAATTTCACTAACCTACACTCACTGGCTTTTCATTCTTCTATTAGATTTAAAAGTAAATATCAAACAATTGGGTGAGTTATTAGTCTTTTAAAGAATTATGTTGAGCTTGTGACTGTGCCATTACTTATAAGTGAAATACTGTAGAGTTTTGTTATATTTGTTAATAAACAAATTTTGTTATATATTATTTATTATATACAGTCGGACTCGCTTATAACGAGCACGAAGGGACAGTAACATGTTGCTCCTTAAATCCAAGTGCTCGTAATAAAGGGGTCCTTACAGCTGGCCGGCGTGCAAACAGAAGGGGTGGTGGCTTGGGAGGTAAAATAATTGAGTATACTTACAATTTAATTAATACTTACTTTAATTACATCAATTAATTAAATTAAATACTTCTTTATTTAATGATTTCTCTGTAAACAATCAGCCCCACCTGTTATACCGGATTTGTGAACTCTCCCTATTGACACTGGAATGCTGGTGGAATTTTTCATACAAAAGTATTGAACCGCAGGGGAAAAAAATGAAGATAAGACAGGAATAAGACTAGAAAGATGAGAAAAAAAGACTGCGAGACAGAAAAAATTGCTCGTTAAAACCGGGTCTTGCTCGTTAAAAACGAATTCTGTTCCATAGACTTAACATTGATCCAACCAAATATTCTCGTTTCCCTCGTTAAATCCGAGTTCTCGTTATATCCAAGCTCGTTATAAACGAGTTCGACTGTATATACAAATTTTTTTTGTTATATATATGTGCGTTTCACATAGAGCCCATACAAAAATCAAATTCCATTTGAATTTTCAGATAGGCTCCAAATTCTGAAAATTCTAAGCAAAATGGAGGACAACTAACTGTTGTAGGAACTTATGTTACTTCTTTTTACACAATAAAGGCAGTATTTAATCGCAAAAAAAAAAAAAAAAAAATCCCTCTGAATTTGGCCTAAATTTTCAATTTCTTTACCCCAAAATAAATATTGACTAGTTTCTTTCAGCCTAGTTGCACGCACATCTGTACCTAAGAACGCATGAGTGGCCAAAATCATTGCCAACAAAAGGTGATGTTTGCCTATTCGGAAACTAGGGGCCCTGTTCCGAGTGGGAGTAGTATGAATTTGATTATTTTTCTTCAATCAAACTGACAAGGGGGCCCACCAGGCCAAAATGTCCATATAGGGTCCCTAAGCAGTACATAAATCAAGTATCTACTGTAATCAGGTCTAATTCCATTAACGGCAAAAGCTGAAACGAGGGTTAATTGAAAATTGTCAATTTCAGCAACATTTGGTTAACACACATCAAAAT